>VZUI01045155.1:0-50840 GCA_013401135.1 Cettia cetti
CACTGGAGGGGTGAAGTGGGGGTGCAGTGGGGTGGGCACTGACGGTGTGGGGATGCAGTGTGGGGTGAGGGGGGTGGGGGGCTCGGGGGCGCTCTGGGAGGGTGTATTGGGGGTGCACTGAAGGGACTGGGGTGGGTACTGGGAGGGGTGGGGGTTTCACTGGGCTGGGCACTGAGGGGTCTGAGGGTACAGTTGGGGATGCATTGGGGACACTGAGTGCGCTGGGTTGTACAAAGGGTTCTGGGCATGCAGTGGGGGTTACTGGGTGTACTGGGGGTGCACTGGGGGGCTGTGAGTGCACCCAGGAGGGCACGGGTGGGCTGGGGATGCACTGGAGGGGTGAACTGGGGATGCACTGAAGAGGCTTAGTGCATGGGGGTGTACGGGAGGTGCCTTGGGCATGCACTGATGCGGGATCCGCTGGAGGGTACACTGGGGTTTCATCAGGGGTGCTTTAGGGACGTTGGGGTCGCACCAAGGGATGAATTAGGGTGGACTGGGCATGTACCAGGGGTCATGCATTGGTTTGTACTGGGAAGGTGCATGGGGGATGTATTAGGGGGGCTGCGGGTGCCATGCGGGGGCGGGGGGGAGGGTTGCTCTGGAGGTGCATTGTGGGATACTGGAGTTTGGGGGTGTACTGGGGGATGCATCAGGGGTGCATTGGGAGGGTTGGGGGAGCACGGGAGGGGTGCATTGGGGGTGCAGTGAAGGTGTCTAGTGGGGTCTACTGGGGAGCTGTATTTGGGGTGCTCTGGGGCTGCATCACGCTTGGCCGTGCCCGTAGCCCGTGTGTCCGTGGCCGTGCCCGCAGCCCGTGTGTGTGTGTCCGTGGCCGTGCCCGCAGCCCGTGTGTGTGTGTCTCCGCACGCAGCCGCTGCTCCGCCCCGGTGTGCCCGGTGCTGTCACATGCGTGTGAACGTGCGCGGCCCTGTGCACCCGTCAGGTCGCATCCATCACCCGGCGGCCCGTGGCGCTCGCACCGACACCCGCGTGTCCCGCTCCCCGTGCGCTGCCACGGATGGCGGGGTTGCCCGCTGCGCCCCGAAAACCTTGCGAAGCATCGTTTGAGAGCGTCACTAAGGCTGGGATCTGCCTCCACCTTCCCGCCTTCCTCCCCTCCATCCCTGCTCCTTCCCGGCCCCATCTGGGAGTCCGTGGGCCGCAGCCGGGTGTTGGTGGCCCAGAGCCCTACGAGGGCCGCGGCACGTCCTGGCCCTCCGGACGGCTCCCGCTCCCCGCTCCCAGCAGAGCCGGTCCCAACAGCCCTGGGGCAGGAGTTACCCAACCCGTCTGCCTGCTCCCGCCGCTTTCCCAACCAGTCCGGAGCAGCTCCAGCTCTTCTTGCCTTCACCCTCTCAAGAGTCCTTTCTGCGTGGCCATTTACATCATTTTGGTGGTTTACATCATTTTGGTGCTCAAGGAACTATAACTCCGTTTCAAAGGAAAGGGGGAGAAGCAATCAAAGTCAGAGGCAAGACTATCCTGCTACCAGACACCTTTTTCTGGAGGATCTAGAACTGCTGGACCCACCATGAATCTGTCAGGCATTCTGGTTAAATCCCCAGATCGTGACCTGATTCATTTTAGGATTTGGACTCAATGATCCTTGTGGATCCCTTCCAATTCAGGATTTTCCATTAATCTCTGTCGCTGCCCCTACATTTCAATTCAGCCTCTGATCCAGCTTTTCTTTTTTTTTTTTTTTTTCCCTAAAAAGCCAAATTCTCTGTGGTCAAATTGAAATTAAAGCACCATTTGAGCCTAAAAATAGCTGGATACATCTGTCCGCCTTCCCCATCGGCCACCGACCTGCTGGATGAAGGAAGCGACTGTCTGCACAAAATGAGAGACCTGTCTCATCCTTCTGTCCCGTAAAATCAGTTTATTTGGGGAAAATATTCCCCAAGACTCCATTGATTTGCCAGATAATGCCCTAGTCAAGAAAAGACAGGAGGAGCTGGACTCTGCTCAACCAGTTCCTCCAAATAAAATAATATTTTTTAATCTGAGGTTTTTCAGTTGGTTTTGGAATTCCCTTCATGGAATAAAGCTCCCAATGGAAACCTTTTCAAGGCATCCCAGCAACTTCCTGGCTCCACACAGGCTTGTAATAATCTATTGGCATTTAATGCCACGTTCCTTAGGAAAAGGAAGCAGCTGATTGTAGGGACTGGAGCTACAAACCAGCTCTAATTTCTCTAAAGTGATTCCTTAAGTACGAATGGTGCAGTAATAATAATGTTGGAGCAGGAGGAAGAGCTGTGCCCAGCGGCCAGAGCAGGGACGGAGCATCCTGGGACCAGTCTGACCCACAGTAAAGAGCAAAGCTCCCCATGGAGCGCTGCTGCTCCTGGGGACCCCCAGGAGACCACTGGGAACTCGGTGAGGGTCCTAACACACTTTTATACTGGGGAAACTGAGGCACGAGTGGGTATAGAGAAATGGGGAACCAGACCATCCAAGCATGGAGCATCTGGGATGACCTTGGAGCTGGAGCTGCTCCAGGAGAGGTGTAAACTCATCTGGGATCACCTGCCCCATGATTCATCGCTCCAGCGCTGCTCCACATAGTTTCTAATGAGGTTTCATTGGACACAGGCACACACATCCCCACAAACCCATCGGCATCAGCATGACACCGGTGACCAGTTATTGACTTTGCCCTGTCACCCAAAGCACCGGAAACCTGGAACTCAGCTGGACCCAGCCCTCCTATGGGGCTGGGAATAGAAAACCGGTTGGAGGACTTTTCTTTCTTCAGCAGCTCCAGGACGAGCACCTGACCTTGGGCTGAGCTGAGTGAAACAGCCTTTCCCCAGCTCTGTCAAGAGGGAAGGTGCTTGCCCATCCCAAACTGCTCCATGAAGGGTGAGGGAGGGGAGGATTGTGTCCTGCCCACCTTGAATCTATCCTTCCATCCATCCTACTGCTGCTCCTCCACAGATCTCATAATGCTGGCATGATTTCCAACCCATCCCAAACCCCAGCTGCACCCCAAGGTCACCTCGCACAGACACCTCTCCCTAAAACAGCCAGAGGGATTCCCCAGGGATTGGACTGTGTGTCCCTGGGCTGAGCTGCCCCACCCCACTCGCCGAGCTAATCCCACGGAAAGGATGGAAAAGGAGAGATGAAATTAGATTAGCTGGAGCCACCTAATTTTAGCATCCTCACGTGTCACTGACACACTGTTCCAGCTCTTCCCTCTCTCCCCCAGCCCTGCGTGACCCTCAAAGCCACCAAGGCCACTCATCAGGACAAGAGGGATCCAAAGGGGGTTTGGCTGGGTAGTGGCACCCAGAGGTGGGTGGGCATAGGGGCCCTAGTTTGTGCCAGGAGGGGACTGGGGGTGATGGCCACCTTCCACTGGACATGGCCATCCTTGACTCATCCTTGACTGGTGATGGCCATCCTGGAGTGGTACTGGCCACCCTCCACAGTGACAGTCACTCTCTGTTGGTGACAACCAACTGCCTCCAGTGATGGTCATCATTCCTCATTTGTGGCCACCGTCCCCTTGTGGTGGCCACTCTCCACTGGTGATAGTGACCCTCAGCCTTGGGATCATCTCCACGCCCATGCAGCCCCCTCTGGCCAGGGGGATTTTGTAGTGGGACACTCCACATCGGCACATCCCATTTTCCCTCTCCACTCCCAGCTCCTGCCCTGCATGTCCTGTTGCCGCATCCCGAATCACCACACCATGAAGATGACATTGGCCTGACCAAACCTCCCTCGGGGCAGTGCCAGCTCATCCAGTTGTAGAGGAGCCCGCCAGTTCCATCAAACATCTCCTCATCCATTGAATGCTTCACAGGATCAGCCCCATGACACCACAGGGAGAGGAGATGTCTGGTGCCTTCCATTCCCAGGAGCCACACTGTCCCCAACATCCCAAAAAGGTCGCTAACATTCCAGGTAGGTCCCAAAAGTCCCAGTCCAGTACCCAAAGCCTGGCTACTGGAGCTGGCAGGAGCTGTAGCAGGAAGGAAAGTGTCCCCAAAAGCCAGCATGGCCAAATGCAGGGAGAGCTGAGGACCATCTGGCATCCCAGAGGGGCTGCGCCAGGTGCCACAAAACCTGGCAGAGCTCTGAGGTCAAAAGTCCCGGTCAGGACACACGACCCTGAGTCACTCTGCCCTGGCATGAACAACTTCCACATGCAGCACTTTCTCAATCCCAGTGGAAAGGGGAGATTTCTCCTGCATCCCTGGGGCACTTTCCGTGGACACTGCCACATCCCACAGCATGGGACATGCCATGTCCCTGATGCCACCAAACTAGCGCAGGGACACAAGCAGGATTGAGCAGGGAATGTTCAGTGCTAAGGGCTTTTCCCTCACCTCTGCCGGGGGACCCTCATCCTTTCTCCCAGTGCTGTGGGTGTGAGCAAGCTGGATCCCAGAGGTCTTGTGGGAGTGGGATAACCACTCCGATGGTCCCATGTCACAGCCACATCCAGCTTGCACCAACCCCGTCAAATCCTTCCCACCTGAACGAAGAAGATCACACAAAACTTGGATTTCAGGTAGGTATGGGTGCACAGCTGTGACAGAATCCCACCCTTCAGTCCTTTGGTGTGCGGGCAGGGGCCAGCATCCACACTGGCATGGCAAAACCACATGCAGATGGATGTGCCTGCCAGCCCATCCTCGGGGGTCTGGGTGAGGCACAGGGAAGAGCTGGCAAGAGGGCGAGGGGCTAGGAGCCCACCTCCTGCCCCTCCAAAATCCCAGCCAAAAGCCACAGTGCTGCTGCTAAGCAGAGAAGGATTGAAATCCCCCAGGTCCCCCAAATCCAGAACAATTCCTAAATCCGGCCCAGAGCTCTCTCTGGGATACAGGAGCAGCAGCAGCTCTCTTATTCCCTGATCATGGTTCAAAGACCCCAGTCACATGTATTTCCACCAATTCACTCCAACAGGCAGAAAATCACGCCAAATATTACATCCCACCTTGCTCCAGCATCACCCCACCTGGTCGAAGCCAGAGATTTAAGAAACAACTCCCCTCCACCCTGCCATCAATTATTCCCCAGCACCCACCCTGTGATCCCTTGACACCCACAGCTGCTCCCCTTTCACCCCTTTGTGCTGCATCCATCTCATAGCCTCATCCAACTACAAAGAGCACAAACTCCCTCACTATCCTGAATCCAGGGCAAAAATCCCCTTACCTGGGTGAAGCTTTCATTGTCCATCCCGTTCTCCGTGTGCATGGATGTCATCCTTGGAGCATCCACAATGGTTTGCTGAGACAGAGACCAAGATCTCGCTGCACCAAGCTGTGTCTGGGAGGGCTTTATCATCTCTGATCCCTGCAGAGGAAGGCCCTGCGTGCCAGCGCCGAGGTCATTGGCTGGGCACCACGCGGATGAAGACAGGATTTGAGCAGCAGTGGTGTAATCCCAGAGCCTTGGGATGAGAGTGACAGTGCTGTCTGGGATGAGACGCTCTGTGAAGGGTTTGGGCTCCTCCTGCCCCACACTGACACCCCCACGGAGCACCCCTCCACTCTGGACGCCTCCGCTCCAGACCCCTTGGCACAGCAATAAGGTGCAGCCAGATCATGGATCAGCCCCACATTGCTCTGTCCCTGTGGGGGTGACCTCGCTTGCCCCCAGCCCAAATTTCAGTGCAGTTTTACTGAGGAATCCTCTCTCCTTTCTCCCAGAGAGAGAAAATAAAATGGAACAAACCCAGCTGAGGTGGGATGGATGTGTTCATAAAGGCTGGGAGCCCTGAGGCGGAATGAGGCCGTACAGCCCAAGCCTGCTGGAGACACATCATGCATGTGAAAATGTGTGTTGCGTGTGAGGACACACGTGGGACAGGGACACGTGGCCTCCCACATGGATCTGACCCAGCAAAGGGCTTAATTGGGATCTGCAGCATCTGCCATGGCAGCAGCAGCAGCTCCTTTGCTTAGGAGGAGCTTTGAGAGTCACGGAGAATTCCAAAAACCCGGATGGGGAATAAAAGAGGGGGGAAAGAACTGCCTGGCTCCTCCCCCACCCTGTGGCTCCGTGGGTCCATCCCTACGTGACAGTGGGCACGCAGGGCCCCTCTCCCTGCTGCTGGAGAGAAGCTGACAGGCAAAGAAGGTTAAGGTTGATTTATTTATTAATTCTAACAGAGATTATCCAGCTCGGAGGGCCCAGCAGCCAGTGCTGGAGGGTTATCTGAGATGGGAAAGGCAGGGATTGCTGTCAGGGAGGCAGAGGATGGAGCTGCAGCCCTAAGTTTTCCCATCACAGAGAGGGACAGGCTTGAGAGAAGGGGTAAGCTCAGATTTGCGAGCAGCGGGCTCTAGGGTGGATTTAGGCACCACCTGGATGGGCTAAAAGTTAAGACCAGACCTAAATCTTCATTCAGGTGCTGAGCTCAGCCCCAGCCCTTAGTCAGGTGCTGTGTGAGCTGGTGGGGTGAGGCAGAGCTGAGCTCCAGCCTGGGTCCCATCCCTGTCCTTGTCCCTGCCCTTGTCCCCATCCTGATCCCTGTCCCTCTCTCATCCCTGCCCCAATCCCTGTCCCAATCCCAGGCCCATGTCCATCCTCATCCCTGCCCTGTCCCCATCTCCATCTTTGTCCCCATCCCCATCTCAAACGTGCTCCCATCCCCATCCCTGCCACCATCTTTGGTTTCTGTTCTCACTTCCCAACCTCATCCTAATCCCTGTCCCCATCCCATCCCCATCCCTGACACCATCTTTGTCCCCATCCTTGTCCCAATCTCATTACCAAACCCTTCTTCAAGAACCCTGTCACATCTCCATCTCAATCCTAGTCCCTATCCTGTTTCCTTACTCAACCCTCACCCTTGTCTTGGTTCCTGTTCCATTTCATCCCCATTCTGTCCCCATTCCCATCACCATCCCTGACATCATCCCTGTCCCCATCCTGTTTCTATGCCATCTCCATTGCCACCCTCATCCCTGTCACTGTCCTCATTCCTATGCCCATCCTCATTCTCATCTCCATCCCTGTCACCATCTCTGTCCTGATCCCTGTCCCTGTTTCATCCTTGTCCCATCCCCATCCCTTACACCATCCTGGTTCCTGTCCCATCTCATCCCAGTCCCTTTCCTGTCCCAACCCCAGCTGCTGTCCCATTCCAGCCTCATCCCATCCCATTCCATTCCCAGGGCACATGACCATTGGTGACAGCCCAGGATTCATCCAGACCCTGGGACAGCCAGACCCCCACCCCGAGTGGTCCCGGCATCCACCTGCCTCATGACGGGGGTTTGGCAGCGCCCTCATGCAATGGAAACTTCTTTTATCTCCGAAAATTTCTCTGCTCTCGGACGGGGAAAACTCCGGCTGCTCCAGGCTGGGATCCTCCCTCTGCTGCCCACAGCTCACACAAAGGCTCCTTCACCCGGGACAGACAGAGCCACCTTTGTTCATCCTGCTCCGACCGCGGTCGACAAGGCAGGAATGGCACCAGCCCTCCGGCTCTGGATCCATTTCCCGGGAATCTCCAGGGATGAGAAAATCAGTGAACCGCGAGCGCTGGGTGGTGGGAGATGAGCACCAGGAGCATCGCTGCTTGTCCTGGATTTACTCCCTCCAATTTAATCAATCCAGGATTGTTTAACATCTCCCTGGGAATGACGGGTGCGGTTGAGGGGATCCAAGCGATGACGAGCCCCACAGCCCGGCTGTCCCTGCCCAAATCCTCACCGTGACAATAAATCCCTTTATTGTGTCTCCTGCCTCACGGATAATCTGGGCATGGTGGGGGTGAGACCTGCCCCTTCCCAGCACAGGACCCCCAGGTGGGTGGCCGGGACAATTCCCATCCCCAGCGCCCCACCCCCTGCTCTTCATCACAAAAAGGGGACAAATGACCCCTTTTTAAGGAGGGGTGCAGGACCGAGTCCCTGGGATGTAACAGGATGGCAATGCACCCTGGGATGCCTCCCAAGGATGTCCCTTGGACCCCTGGACGTTGCACTGGGAACCTACTAAGCTGCAAATCCTACAGCATCAACCCCAGTGCTGTGTTTAGGGGCAAACGCAGCCTCTGGAATTCCCTCCCAAATATCCCTTCAGACTTCTGAGTGAACTGGGAAAACTGAGGCAAGATCTCTCTGTCTGACATCAGAACACCGGGATATTCGGCAAAGATGGGATAACTGCACTTGGGAGATGCAGTCCTAATGTCACCAGCAGCACTGACAGCAGCTGGAGAGAGGAATTAATTACTTTAATGACAGGACGAAAGTTTTCCAGGAGCTTCCCTGTCCACATGGATACCTGCCCACACACATTTCCCTGCCTTGGCAACTATGAGCCCATCCCTGGGCACCCAGAACCCACTGGAAGCAGGATGGGGATCCTGGTTCCAACCCAGGCTCGACCCTTAGAGAGCTCAGGGAGCAGGTTATGCATTATGCCAGAGATTCCAGGATGCATGCAAGCAGGGCAGGTGTCTTGGCAAGTGTTTAGCAGCATAAGGAGGACGAAGAGGTGGAAGCGGCTACAGGTGTTGCCACATCTCCATAAACACCATTGGAATATTTTATTTCCGCTCTTCCCACCTGTGGCCAAGATCTGGGCACACCATGAGGCTGGCACAAGGCTGGCATGAGGCTGGCAGCTCTGGCAGGGCCTGGACACTCCCCAGGTGTTTGGGAGCATGCCAGGAAACACTGGGTTTAATCCCATGCCAACTGATTAGCTGCCCCTGCCCCAGATTAGCCCTGGCACCATCTCCCTTCCCTGACCTTCCTTGACCTTTCCAGGCCACCCCACAGGTCATGTTTCCAGTCCTGATGTTAAATATCAGATCCTCGATGGATCGATCATTGGTGTTGGGGTGGTGGGATGTGGGGTGGAGACTCGTGGATTTAGGGAGGATCCTGGGATGGAGGGTTGGGAGCTGCTTCCAGCTTTGTCTGTGCTCAGAGAGGGAAAATGAAAGGGAAAACTGAGCCTGGAAGGTGGGAAAACAGCATTCCAAATGGGCATTCCCAAAACAGCATCCAGGGTTGCTGGGATGATGTTTCACAGGAGTCCAGCCTTTTCCCAGCTCCCATACCTAACTGGGACCCCTCATGACTGTCACCCTAAAAAACACAACCCCTGAAAAATTAGGTCCCTAATAACAGTGACTCCCAAAAGTAGTGACCCCCTAAAAAATGTGGGCCCTAATAACTGTGACACCTTAAAACCATGATCCCTAATAACCCCAAATGCTAATTATTGTAACCCCTAAAACTGTACCCCTAATAACCCCAAATCCTAATAACCATGACCCCTAAAATTAGGTCACAAATAACTGTGACCCCAAATAACCATGACACCCCCCAATAATTGTGCCTCCAATAATCCCAATTCCCAGTTCCTTCCTCACTGGCTCCGCTTCATTTTCCCCTTAGGGCACAACCCCTGCAAACCCCATTTCCACCAACAACTTCTCCACCCTCCACCCCTCATGTTTCCCCTCAATATTTAATCTCCCTCTGTTAAATTTGGAGCATTTCCCAGCTTTTCCCAATACAGAGAAGGAACAAACCCCAGCTGTGGGGTTCAACCCCCCCAGATATTCCCAGTGGTGAACCTAGCTGAGCAACTGGACACGGACCCATTTTTGGGGTGACTTTATACCTCCCTGCCCTCAGATTAATTTGTCAGACACTGGAATTATGCCCAGATCAGGGCAGGAATAATGGGATTATCCAGAGCCTGCTGCGGGATAGGGAAGCTCATTACAGAGCATTAAAGAGAAGAAAATTGGGTTTTTCTAACGTCTTAGAAAAACCTCAACTTCCAGGTGCCTCTCATTTTAGGATGATTTGGGGGTTTCTTTAGAGTTTGCTCTGCACTCTCACTCTCCTTATGGACACAGAATGAACTTCCAGGAGCCCAAAGTAGCTGGGGATGGAATTCAGCCCCCACAGGTGCTTCCAGGTTGGGGGAAACTGAGGCAGGGCAGCCCCAACGCTAGCCCACACACAACTCAGAGCACCCGCTCTCTTCTGGAGCCCCAGGAAAACCAGGATGAACTCCCTTGAAGGACTTTCCCCCATGAAAATACCAGAGGGGAGGGGAAATCCACCTCGGTGGTGGGATTGGGATGAGGCTCCCCCCATGGTGGATAACCCGAAGTGACCGGGCTTTTTTTGGAGCAAAATGGGAGATTTTACCACTTTTTTCCCAGCCCCCCTGAGTTTTGCAGCATGTCAGGGACTCATACTGCCACCTACCGAGCCAGATCTCCTGTTACTAAACCTCTTATTTCTGTTTTCCCCACCCAAAAGTGCTTCCCACGTTTTTAGGAACACACGAGGCCTCTCAAACCAGCTCTTCTCCCTGGAGTGAATCCAGGTGCCCATCAGTGCCAGGCCCCCAAACGTCCCTCAGCGTGGGACGTGGCCGGGCCTTTTTTGGGCTCGGGGTTTTGTGGATACCAGGTTGGGATGGTGAATGGGGGCAACTGAGGCACAGCAAGGGATCAGGATTTTGTGGGTACCAGGCTGGGATGGTGGGTGAGGAAACTGAGGCACAACCAGAGCTCATCAGACCCTAGAAGGATCCCACCTGCGCCTCGTTTGGTCCCGGGTATTTAAGGCCCTTTTTCGTCGGCTTCCTCCCCTTTTGAGAGCCAGCACAGTGGGTGCAGCTTTGCTTCTTTTGTGGGATGGGGGAGCCCAGCAGAGCTGGAGAGTGCCCGGGGGTCCCACAGCCCTTAGGAGTCCCGGAGCCTCCGGGGGCCCTGCAGCCCACGCCGCCCCCCGAGATGCTGGAGGGGCTCCTGAGCCACCGCTTCGGGCCCCTGCCCCGGCCGGCCACAATCTCCCGCCTACGGCGTGGCCCCGACGGCGGCTACGAGCGCACCGGGGACCCCGCCGAGGTGCTGGAGCGGCGGCAGGCGGCCAACGCCAAGGAGAGGGAGAGGGTGAGCGACCCCAAAACCTGCTGAACCCCCCAAATCACACTCGGGAGACTGGGTCACATCGTGGTGGTACTCCCGGTGGCTTTGGGTGGGGACACCGGCATTGCCACCACCGGGGTGGTTCAGGGGGGGCCTTTGCATTTCAGGGGGTGGATTTAATCCTGGGGGGAGGGGTGGAGCAGTTGAATTTCAGGAGGGCCTGGTTTAATCCTGTGTTGGTCAGTTTAGTCCTGGGGGGCTCCAGTTAAATTTTAGGAGGCCTGAGTTTAATTCTGAGGAGCCCAATTTGACCCTGGCAAAGAGGGGTTGGTTTAATAGAGTGAAGTCTGGTTTAATCTTGGAAACCCCGGTTTAATCCTGGAGGTAGCTCAGGTTAACCCTGAGAGACACAGTTTAATTATGGGGTCCAAATTTAGTCCTGGAGGAGTTGGATTAATCCCAAGTATGCAAATTTAATTCTGAGGTGGTCCAGTTTAATCCTAGAAGGGGCAACTTTAATCCTGGTAAACCCAGTTAAAATCTAAGAGGTACCTAGATTTTAGTTTCATTCTAGAAGGGGCACAGGTAAATTCAGAGGTCTTAGTTTAATTCTATGAGAGTCATGTTTAGTCCTGGTGAGCCCAGTTTAATCCTGTTTTAAAATCCCCAGTTTGATTCTGTGAGGGACCTACTTTAATTCTTGGGGGAGCTGTTGAATCCTGGGGGGGTCGGTTTACTTCTGTGGGGGGACTCCAGTTTTGATTGTGGGTAGGTCAGGTTTAATCCTGCTGAGCCCAGCTGAATTCTGGGGGTGGTCCCAGTTTAATCTTGAGAATCCCAGTTTGATCCTGTGGGAATACTGGTCTAACTCAGGGCTCTTGGGAGTCCCTTTGGGGTCTCTCACTGGGGTCCCTTTGGGGTCCCCTTGGTCTCTAACCAGATCTCTTTGGGGTCCCCTCGATTTCTGACCAGTCCCCTGGGGTCCCTGTGTCCTGCAGATCCGGAACCTCAACAGTGGCTTCTCCCGGCTGCGGACCCTGGTGCCGCTGATGCCGCGGGACCGCCGGCCCAGCAAGGCTGACACGCTGCGGGCAGCAGCCCAGTACATCCGCCTGCTGCGGGCGGTGCTGCGGGACACGGGGGGCTTCCAGGTGGGTACCCCAAAGCTGACCCCTCAAACACCCCCCCCCCCCATAGTGTGGGATTTTGGGGGGCTGATGGAGATTTTATGGCTATTTTTCATCTTGGAATCAATAATTTAATTTATTTATAGTCATTAAGTTTTTGTGGGTCAATTCCAAAACTGACCCCTGGGCTCCAAACCCCCTTAAAATTGGAATTTGGGGGGCTAATAGAGGGAGTGCCTGGTTGGGAATGGATATATGGAGAGGGGACAGATTTCTTCCAATTTCTTCTGATTTTTTAGTTTGGAATTCAGTTTGAGATTAACAAAAAATATAATTATTGGAGGGAGCACATCCCAACACTGACCTCCAGCATACGGGGACCCCAAAACTGACCCTCCATTTTCAAACTCTTCTATAATGGGTTTGGGGAGGCTAATGGTATTTTTCTTGGTATTTTTCAGCTTGGCGTTAATTTAATAATCAAAATTAAATTGAATTATTATTTGAGGAGGGACCTTAAAACTGACCCCCACCTCTGGGGACCCCCTATAAAATGGGAATTGGGGAATTTTTATTTTTATTTTTCAGATTGGAATTAATTTAAAAATTAAAAATAAATTGAATTATTATTCTTGATGGTAAGCCTTAAAAGTGACCTACAACCCCCCTAGGGGGCTTGGGGGCCTGGTGGGGATTTTCCTGCTTGAGGTTTTGAGGTTGAAATTAATTTATTAATTTAATTGATTTTCTATGGGAAGCTATTATTGGGAGGGGTAGTTACTATTGGGGGGCCATCTCCCAATTCTAATATATTTTTTAATTCCCTTTTTCCCAGGAACTTAGCGCTGAGCAGGAGTTGGGGGACACTGGAGGGGTGTCCCTAAGAGGGCCACCTGAGATGTGGCCTGGGAGTGCCCCCCCATGCCCGTTGGGACCACCCCTTCTGCCCCCCGACCCTGGGGCACTGCTGAAGAGTGGGGGGATGGTGAGTGGGGGGAACCCGGGAGGGGTTGGAGCACCCTGGGAACTTGGGGGAGCATCTGAATTGGGGTGGATCAGCTCGGGGCAGGCACCTGGGAAGGTGACAGAGCACCTTGTGGGGGGCACCTGGGT
Organism: Cettia cetti; assembly: GCA_013401135.1. Classification (NCBI taxonomy): domain Eukaryota; kingdom Metazoa; phylum Chordata; class Aves; order Passeriformes; family Sylviidae; genus Cettia; species Cettia cetti. The sequence continues at coordinate 13,123 of VZUI01045155.1, forward strand.
GGGGACAGAGCAGCCGGGGCAGGGGGGGACAGAAAACTTGGGGGGCTCACCCATGGGGTCCGGGTTTGGGGGAACATCTGGATAATACCAACATAAACAAGGGAGGCTTGAAATCACCTTTTCCCCCAAAATACTCCAAAGGTGAAAAAAAGCTTTCTCTCCTTTTTTAAAGGTTTTTCCTGACATCCCTAAAAATCTGGGGGGGGGCCCTAGGGGGTCTCCCCCAAAGGCCAAGTTCAAGGATCCAGTCCCCATTTCCAGGGTCATGCTCCTGTCCTGGAGCCCTACACCTCATGAAACCTGCACCCCAAAACTGAGGGGCAAGAGATCTCTCACCCCTAAAACGCGGGGGGGAGGGGGTGTGCAGAATTGTAATTAATTGCTTTACGAAACTGTAATTAGTAATTAGTTGCTCCTCCCTCCCGGCCCCAGGTAAGGGCTTATTAACGATTGTTAATATAAACCCAATTATTTGCTCAGTAAAAAGGGATTGTCGGAGCGTCAGCGCTGGGTTTGGGGGTCCCCTCTTATTTATTTGCAGGGATTGAGTTCGCGGGGGGGTGCGGGGGGGAGGGCGGGGCGGGAGGAGGTGCGGGGACACGCGTGGTGTGGGGGGGGGGGCGGCCCTTTGTCAGGATGCTCTGAGGAGGAGGAAGGTGGGTGATGGCAGCAGCCCCCGGCCGCAGCATTCCTCGGGGTTGGGGGTATTTGGGGAGGGTCGGGGGAGGCTGGGTGACCCCCCCCTCCCGTTTCCTCAGTCCACCCCCAGTTGGCTGCATGCAGGTGGGGGGAAGGCTGCATCCCACCCCTCCCCCGTTTCCCAGGCCTTCATCCCTCGGTGGTACCCGAGCCCATCCCTCCCCCCACCCCCCTGGTGGGGAACGATGCTGCGGCGCCCCCAAATCCATCCCGGTTTCCATCCCGGTTTTCGTTCTTCCCCCCCCCCCCCCCCCCCCCCCCCCCGCCCTGCGGCTGCCGCAGCGGCGCTGGGCGCGGCGAGGGCGGAGGCGGGGAGGGGGGGGTATGCTCGGAGGGAGAACCGCTGGGAGGTCGTGCCCAGCCCCCCAGAGCCCCTCCGCCTTCGCCGAGGGCTGCTCGGGGCCCCCGTAACCGGGGCTCCCCTGGATTTATCCCGGCCATGCCCCACCCCTGCCCAGTGAGCCAGGTGCGCTCCGGGAACCAAAATCTGGGAGTCCCCTTCTGCCCTGACCGAGGGGGGGACTGGAGGTCAGCCTCGGGATTTGGGGGAGCAGCCCCACCCAGTGTTTTGGGGGTGTCCTGGGTTGGGGGGCCCTTGGCAGCAGCGGAGGGGAGGGTCTTTTTGGGGTCCGCGGGCCGGGGAGAGGCCAGGAAATCCCCCACGTGCGGCGGCAGCACGGCGCCGAGCCCCCAGTAGTGGGTGACCCCAATTCGGGACTGGGGTCCTTGGATAGCGTCCATGGATGTGCTGAGCTGTGCCTGTTCTCAGCTCCCATCAGTTCACCGAGTGCTCCCCGTTCTCAGCCACCGCCCCGCCTGGTGCCCCGAGCTGTGCCCCTTCTCAGTAGCCTCTCCATGCGTGCACTGAGCTATGCCCGTTCTCAGCCTCTGCTCCCATCGCTGTGCCAAGCTGTCCGTCCCCAGCTCCCACCAGTGCACTGAGCTGTGCCCGCTCTCAGCTGTGATGTCCTCAGAGGGATGTAACCCAGCTTGGGCAGTGCCGCCAACAGGGGACACCCCCTCTGGTCCCCCCACTCCTGAGTGTCCCCGACCTGTCCTCTCATCCCGCAAGGCGCCGGGCAGGGCGGGGTCCCCGCGGGCCTTATCTGGAGGGCACAGCTGTGCGGTGTTTTTGGTGCTTTCTCCCCAATCTGTACTTTGGGGGTGCCGGGGGTGACGCCGCATGTCCCCGCATCCCCAGGATGAGCACGGCCGCCAGCCCCGAGCCCCTGCCCGAGCACCCCGCCGCCGGGCCCCGCTGCCCCCCCCAGGAGGACCCCGGGTTCCTGCGGGCACGGAGCGGGGCCGGGGACCTGCGCCAGGACTTCAACCTCATGGAGCAGAAGAAGCGGGTGACAATGATCCTGCAGAGCCCGGTGAGCCCCCGGCCCCACGCTTGCCCTGTGTCCCCAACTCCTCTCTTGTCTCCAACCCCGTCCCACCTGTCCCCAAACCCTGTCCTTTGTGTCCCCAGCCTCTTCCTTTATGTCCCCCAACCCATCCCCCTCCTGGCTCAAATCCCGTCCCTCCTGTCACCAACCCCAGCCTTCTTGTTCCTGGCCCCATCCCTCCTTTCCTCAAGCTAATAGATGTCACCACATGGTGGTGCATGTCCCCACCTGGCAATGTCACTGCTACCACGGTGCTGCTGTCACCGAACTGCCAGTGCTGTCACTGTGCCAGCAAGCCAGTGGTGTCACTGACACCAAGATGGCAATGCCACCATCACCACTGTGGCACCAAGCTGGCACTGCTGCTGCCGCCAAGCTGGTGATGCTGGCACCACCAGTGAGCCACCAAACTGTAGGTACCGCTGGCACAAAGTCAGCAGTGGCACCATCACCATACTGCCAAGCTGGTGGTGACACTGTCACCATTTGGCCAAGCTGGAGGTGGCACCACTGCTACGCCACCAAGGCAATGGTGTCCCTGACACCAAACTGCTAGTGCTGCCATCACTGTGCCACCAAGTCAGCGGTGCCACTCCCACCGAGCCAGTGGTGCTGCCCCCTGCCCCAATGGTCCCACCCCCCCGTTGTCACCTTGTCCCCGGTGCTGCAGTCCTTCCGGGAGGAGCTGGAGAGCCTGATCCAGGAGCAGATGAAGAAGGGGAACAACTCGTCCCATGTGTGGGCACTGCGGCAGATTGCCGATTTCATGGCTACTACGTCCCCTGCTGCCCTGCCAACCTCCCCCATGGGTACGTGGGGCTAGGGACAGGGCGATTTGGGAATGCTCATTTAAAGGGTTTAAGGGGGGTGGGGTGGGAAAAGCCCCTAAACCTTTGGGGACACCAAATCTTTGCCACCTTGGAATCTCCAAAGCTATGGGGCCACAAAAACCTTTGGGACCTGCAGGGGCATCAAATGCTTTGGGATCACCAAACCTTTGGGACCTTGAGGACCCCAAAAACCTTTGGGATCCTCAAACCTTTGAGACCTTTGGGGCCCCTAAACTTTCGAGATACTGGTGACTCCCAGACCCTTTTATGTCCTTGGGATTTATGTCATCTTGAGGTGCCATCAAACGCCTGGGATCTCCCTAACCCTTTGAGGACCACCAAATCTTTCCAGCCTTCAAACCTGGCGGTCCACCAAACCTTTGAGGTCTTGGGGGTCCCCAAAGTTTTTGGTGCCTCCAAGCCTTGATATCCAGTAAACCTTTGGATCCATCAAACCTTGACAGCCACCAAACCCATTCCCACAACCCTCTGCCCCTCTGTCCCTGGTGAACCTCCCATGGTTTGGGGTGTCCCACCACTGATGGGGGGTCCCCAGGGCTGGCCTCGGTCACCCCCATCAATGACCTGCACGGGACGGAGGGTCCGGCGCTGGCCAAGGGCGAGCGGCTGATGCGCTGCAAGGTGGGCAGCATCCACCGGCTGCTGGACCTGTACGGCTGGGCACAGCTGGGACACGCTGCTGTAACCGTGAGCACCCCAAAACCGTGACTGGAGGACTGGGCTTGCCTTGGGGTCATTCGGGGTTGTTTTGGGGGGTTAGGGGGCTTTTGGTATCTGCTGGATCTATATGGGTTGGGCACAACTGGGACACACTGCTGTCACCATGAGCACCCCAAAGCCAGCACAGGAATACCCTTGAGGTTATTCAGGGTTGTTTTGGGGGGATTTAAAGGGGTTTGGTGTTTTTCAGGGGGAGGTTGAGACCTGCTGGACCTATACAGATGGGCACAGCTCTCACTGTGAACACCCAGGGTTTGAGGGAGTTGGAGGAGGTTTGGGGTTGTTTGGGGGGAATATTGGGGGGAATTCAGTTATTTTAGTGAGACTTGGTGTTTTTGGAGGGTTTGCGACCTGCTGGACCTGTTAACTGGGCACAGCCAGGGCAAACCATCAGCACCCCAAAACCTGTACAAGGGGACAGGATGGCTAAGAATGTTTTGGGTTTGAGGAGTTGAGGGAGTTTGTTGAAGAGATTGTGTTGTGTTTTGGTGGATTTTGGATTGGGGGTGGCCATTTTGGGGTTTTCTGGGAGGAGTGGGAGGTTTTGGATGGTTGAGTTTTGGGGAATTTTAGGAATTGGTCTTCTTTTCTGGGATTTTGGGGGTTTGGTAGATTTTGGAAGGTTGGGAGCTGTTAGAGGGATGTTGGTGGTTTGGGAGATCTAAGGTGTTTTGGACATTTGAGGTGGGTTGGGATTTTGAGGGTTTGTGGGTTATTTTGGGGGGCAGTTTGTGGGGGTTGGAGGTTTTTTGGATTGTTGTTGGGTTCCTTCAGGGTGTTGGTTTGAGGAGGTTTTCAGAGGTTTTTTTAATGGTTTAGGGATGATTGGAGAGGTGTGGGGGTTTTGAGGGGGTGTTTATTTGGGGATTTTTTTGGGGGTGTTTCTTATCCCATCCTGTCCCCCATGGCAGCTGCGGGTCAGCAAGGAGCAGGAGCACTTCTTGGTGGCCCCGCAGGGGCTGGCGTGCAGTGAGGTGACAGCGGCCAGCCTGGTGAGCACCCTGCCTCCTTCCCCGGGGCTGCCTGTGGGGGGGAACAGTCCCCCCTGAGCCCCCTGTGCCCCCCCCCAAGGTGAAGGTGAACGTTCTGGGGGCTGTGGTGGAGCAGGGCAGCACCAGCTTCATGCCCGATGCCCGCAGCTTCAGCCTGCACGCCGCAATCTATGCCGCGCGCCCTGACATCCGCTGCATTGTGCGGCTGCACACCCCTGCTGCTGCCGCTGTATGGCCTGAGCAAGGGGGGAATGGGGGCTGGGGGAGATGGGGGCTTTTGGGGCGAGTTGGGCTTGGAGGGACTTGGGGGGCTTGGGAGTTAGAGGAACTTGGGGGCCTTTGGGGGAGGTTGGGTTGGGGGGATTTGGGAGGTTGGAAGGGTGTTTTTCAGGGTTTGGGAGATTTGGGAGGACAAAGGGATCTTGAAGATTTGGGGGGGCTGAGAAGGACTTGGGTTGCTTGGGAGTTTGAAGGGCATTGGAGGTATTGGGAGATTTTGGGGACAACACAAAGTGTTGGGGTGATCAGGACAATGGGGGTTTTTGAGGGCAATTTATTTTGGGGGGGATTTTGGAGTTTGGGAGGTGGAGTGTTTGGGGGAATTTAGGAAGTTATGGAGGGATTTGGGAGGGTTAGAGTGCTTTGTGGGGTTGGGAATTTTTAGAGCAATTTTTTGGGGGGATTATGGGTTTTTTGAGAGGAGTTTGAAGGGGGGGGTGGGCACTTTTGGAAGGGTTGGGGTTTTTTTGCGGGGGTGGGATTTTTTGGGGGTGTTGGGGTTCCTTGGCCCCCTGCCCTGTTCCCCTCCTGTGCCCAGGTGTCAGCTATGCGCTGTGGGCTCCTGCCCATCTCCCGCGCTGCTCTCCTCCTGGGGGACATTGCCTACTTTGACTTCCGCGGGGAGGTGGAGGATGAGGCTGATCGCGTGGAGCTCCAGAAGTGCCTCGGGCCCACCTGCAAGGTGAGGGAACACCTGGGGGGACGTGGGGGTCACCCTGCCATCCCCTGCCTGCCCCACTGACATCCCACATGGACACTGCAGATCCTGGTGCTGCGGAACCACGGGGTGCTGGCACTGGGGGACACGGCCGAGGAGGCTTTTTACAGCATCTTCCACCTGCAGGCGGCCTGTGAGGTCCAGGTGAGTGTGGGGCAAGTGATGAGCTGCAGATGGGCCCAGCAACTGTGGGAGCATGCACTGAGCTGTGCCAGGTCTCAGCACCCCCAGTGTCCCATCCCCATCCACTGAGCTGTGCAAGGTCTCAGCACCCTCGTTTCCATCCCCATGCGCTGAGCTGTGCCAGGTCTCAGCTCCATTACTGCCCCATATGCCAGCACTGGCACCGAGGATGGCTGTGAGGCGGTCCCCAGTGTCCCCAGCTCAGCAGTGCCCGCTGCCCCACAGGTGTCAGCGCTGGCGAGCGCGGGAGGTGCGGAGAACCTGATTGTGCTGGAGCGGGCGCAGCAGTGCGTTCCTCACAGCCTGGGTGCTGTGCGCCGCGCTGGCACCACCTTCGGGCCCCTGCACAAGAGCCGCCTGGGCGAGCACGAGTTCGAGGCTCTCATGAGGATGTTGGACAACCTAGTGAGTGCCAAAACCCACTCAAACTGCCCCAAAATGCACTCCAATCCCTCAGTTTATCCCTGTGTCCCTTACTCCCCACTCTGTGCTTTTCCAGGGATACCGCACAGGCTACACGTACCGCTACCCCTTCGTGCAGGAGAAGAGCAAGCCCAAGAGTGACGTGTTGATCCCTGCCACTGTGACAGCCTTCGTGTTTGAGGAGGAGCCCACCGGGACCCCTGCCCTGCGCCAGCATGCCCAGAAGCAGCAGAAGGAGAAGACGAGGTGGCTCAACACCCCCAACACCTACACCAGGGTCAACCTGGCCGAGGAGCCGCAGGGCAGTGCCAGCAGCCAGAGGCCAAAGACCACGGTGAGGGGCAGACAGGGGCTTGGGGATCAACAACCAGGGAGGTGGAGGGTGGCCTGGGTATGGATCCCACTAAAAACTGGGGTGTAGGGAGGCCTAGGGACCACCTTCATCCTGTAATAATTATTTTGAAATCCCACCACCCCATTCTAGTGGAGCCAAGTGCCATTGGCTTTATCAGGGTCTTCCCTCTGTGTAAGATACATTTATTGGGATCTCCACTTTATTATCAGGGTCTCCCCTTTACATAAGATGTATTTATTGCAGTCTCTCCTCTACACAAGATGTGTTGTTTGGAGTCTCCCCATATTTATTACAGTCTCCCCTCTACATAGAATGTTTTTATTGGGGTTTCCCCTTTATGGGGGTCTCCCTTCAACACAAGACCTGTTTATAAGGGTCTCCCCTCTATTATTGGGGTCTCTCCCTTTTGCAAGATGCGTTTATTGGTATCTCTCCTCCATGCAAGTAAGACCTGTTTATCAAGGTCTTTCCTCTACACAAGATGCTTTTAATGGGGTCCTCCTTTTATTATTGGGGTCCTCCTTCTATGTACAATGCACTTAGTCAGGTCTTCCTTCTACATAAAGGAGTGTTTATTGGGGTCTCCCTGCCTTTATAGTGTTTCCCCTCTACCATCGAGGTCTTCCCTCTATACAAGTTGCATTTGTCAGGGCCCCCCATCTATTACTGGGGTCTCCTGCTTCCCAAAACACCTTTCCTGGGTTTCCAGTGGCTGCGAGCAGACGAGGTGGAAAAGGGCAGCAGTGGGACCCCCATCCGCATCGAGAACCCCAACCAGTTCGTGCCACTCTACACGGACCCACAGGAGGTGCTGGAGATGCGCAACAAGGTGGGGTGGGCTGAAGGACAGGGGGGTCTTGGGGTGCTGGGGTGGGTTATCTCTGTCTTTGGAGGGGGTTTATCATTGTCCTCACCCACAGATCCGGGAACAAAACCGCCAAGATATGAAGTCTGCTGGGCCCCAGTCACAGCTGCTAGCCAGTGTCATTGCCGAGACCAGCCGCAGCCCTGTATGGCACCTGTGTCACCCCGTGTCACCCCATGTCCACAGCCCTGCATCCCCAACCCCATGACGCCCCATGTCCCCACGCCCATGCCTCGTGTCCCCAGTCACAGCTGCTGACCAGTGTCATTGCTGGGACCAGACACAGTCCTGTCTCCCCATGTCACCCCATGTCCCCACTGTATCCCCAGGCCACTATTGCCCCGTGTCATCTCTTGTCCTGAGCCCCACATAACCCCACATGCCCAGCCCCAAGTCTCCCTGGGAGCACCCAGCCCTTCCCTGGTTCCTCAGCATCCCACAGGTCCAGAGGCAGTGACACCACTCTAAGGGCAGAGGGGACACTGCTCCAATGGGGCTGATATTGCTTGGGCTGGGGGGTGGGGATGTTGACAGAGTTCCAGAGGGTGTGACACCACTCTAAGGGCAGAAGGGACACTTCTTGGAGGGGAGACACTGCTCCAATGAGGCTGACACTGCTTGGGGTGGGGGTGTTGACAGAGTTCCAGAGGATGTGACACTGCTCTGGAAGGGTGACATCTCCCCAGGGGGTTGACACTGCTCCAGGGGGGTGACAGCACTCTGGGTGTCTGTTTTAGTCCACTGAGAGCCACTTGGGGGATGCAGAGGCCAAGGAGGGCCGGGAAGAGGCTCCCCCCGAGGCAGAGCCCCCCAACCCCTTCAGCCAGCTCACGGACCAGGAGCTGGAAGAATACAAACAGGAGGTGGAGAGGAAGAAGTGCCTGCAAGGTAGGAGAGACACCCCCAAACCCCCAAACACCCCTGGCTGGCACTGAGGGGACCCAGGGCCAGTGTGTCTCTCTGTGGCAGGCAAGAAGGACGCAGCAGCAGAGGAGAATGGGGCTCCTCCTCCAGAGCCACCCCCTCCAGAGCCCCCGGAGCCCACAGAGGGTGAGTGAGGTGACAAACATCCCAAAATGAGGGGTGGGGTCCCAGTGAGCAGCAGGAGTGGGGGCCAAGGGCGGCTGTGGCCAAACCGTGCTGAGACACAGCTCGCTGTCACCTTGTGTGTGCCCGCTCCAGAGGGGCCAAGCACCAATGGGGATTCATGGCAGGAGGATGTGAGCATCTGCTGGTGGCTTTGTGGGGTACAGGGGACATCCCTGTCCCCCATCCCAGTCTTCATGCTCTGGCGGGTGCGATGTTCCCATTGTTCCAATCCACAGCGGGTGCCGGGGCACAGCTCGGGGCTGCTGGCTCTGCCATGGCGTCACGTGGTGTCTGTCTGTCTGTCTGTCTCCACAACGTCTCCTTTCTCTTTCCTCCCCGTGTGCCTGTCACCCAAGGAGTTATCCCTGAACCCCTGGCGCCGTAGTAAGTACGGAGAGGCCACCCTGGTTGAGGGACACGGGCTCGGGGGGATCTTTGGTCTCCATGGCCCACTCCAGCCCCACTCGGGAGAAATCCCTTAGGAAATCCCTTGGGGAATCCCTCCTTGTTGTTGCTTCCTGCTTTTCCTGCTGCCTCTTCCCAGCTCACCATCCCACATCGCTTGTCCCGCAGGGAGGGGGGTGGCTTAGGAAAGTGGTGTCTGCAGCAGGACAGGATCAAATCCCAAAGTTCTCGACTCATGGAGGCCAAATCCTGCTCCTGCCCAGGACCCACTGGACATTTAGGGGGATAAACTTCTGTCACAACACTGGTGCTGCTGCCCCAATTCCCTGTTCCCTTTCCCCTTCCCAAGGTGATAAGAAGGCCGATGGTGGCCAAGCCCCCCCTGATTCCACTGCCAAGAAGGAGCCACCAGCAGTAGTGAATGGGAAGGACGAAGAGCAAAGCACTGAGGAAAACCTTGGAAAAGGAGGGACAGACAGGACACCTGCCAACACTGACCAGGATGCCCCCAAGGAGAAGGAGACAGTGACCAGCAACCCTGTGTCCCCTGACGGTTCACCCTCCAAATCACCCTCCAAAAAGAAGAAGAAATTCCGGACCCCATCTTTCCTGAAAAAAGGCAAAAAGAAGGAAAAGATTGAATCGTGAATCTCCCAAGGCCTTGCACATGGCCATCCCAGGGATGCCCGGGATCTCAGACCAGGAGCCCTGGGGCAGGGGCAGCTCCTGCCTCGTGCGTCTGGCCGAGGTGCAGCCCAAACCCCCCGAAATCCGGCTGTTTTCCGGGTCCTCCTGGCACAAGGCCTCTCATCCCCCTTGTCACCCGCCTCTGGAGGTGGTCACCGAGCTTAGAGAGACTGTGGTCCCCATTTGGGGAAATTTCCGCTGCATCTCCTTCCCCTCTTTCCCTCCTGGGCTCTGGCCCCTTCCCACCATGGGCTGAGGGTTGAATTTTCTCCACTAGAGCTTAGGTCTTCTTGATTTGAGGAAGAAAAGGGTGTTTTGTGGTTATTTCTTCACCTTCTGCTTCAAGCTCTGCTGGAATGGTGCTGGCTTCATCCCCAGGGAAAACTGTCCATCGCTTTGCCAGAATGGGATCAAGCTGAAGGCAGGGGATTGCTTTTCCTGAAAGAGAAGCTGAGATTTTTCCTTCCTGGATTGTGATCTTCCTCTCCTTGTGCTAAAGAACCACTTCATCCCCTTCTCCTGGTACTCCCACCCTGTGTTTTCCGCACCCAAGGAAGAGCAGCAGGATTTCCCACCACTGGAAAAGCCCCCACCTCACTTGCACGACCCGTACCTGGGAAAATAGGGAAAAAAAACCTCTGGGAATTGTCTGTGTTATTTAAAACTGAGCAAAACTCACTCACTAAGTGCTACTTCGGGATGAACACACGCTGCTAATTCCTGCCGGCCTCCACTCACAGTGACCCTGTCCACGCCAGATCCCTGCTTTTCCCAGCTCTGGATTCCCAGCACAAGTTCAGTCCTTCCAGGCGTTCCCTTCCCTCCCAGTGTTACAACCTCTTGGCCAACTCCTTCCTGGGAAGAGCCCCAGCCATGCTGATGTTCCCCACAACCATTCCAGCATTGGGATTTGGGGATAAATCAACAGAATCAGCCCCCCATCCCCCCAATTTCCTGGGGTGCTTGCCCTGAGCCTTCCTGCATCCATGGCGCCCTGTCCAGGAGGTCTGGAATGCCCCAGAACCCTGTTCAGGGTTCTCTCACCCCAACAGAATTTTCCCACTTGCCATCACTGGGGTTTCAAACCTTTTCACTGCTGTGAGACAGCTCGTGGGGGTTGGATTCCCTCTGGAAGAGCGTGAAGCCCATGGAATGGGGAGTGCAGGCAGGGATTGGGGTGCAGGAAACAGCAGAGAGACCCCAGAGAGCAACTTTGCCAGACCCCCATGGCCAACCTGAGCCTAAACTTTGGGAAGAGCTTTTGCTCTGCCTGGTGTCCCCAAACAGGTCCCCATCCCACTCCTGCAGGATGGGGGGGCACCGAGGAGACACTCTGAGCCCCTAACCCCCCTCTGTGCCCCCAGCCCTGTCACTGGGGGGGCTGTTTCTCACTGCCACTAGTTTTAAGGCTCTTTTTGAGGCCATTTTTGTCCCTTTTCCTGCTGGGTGACCCAGGGCACCAGAGGCTGCAGAGGCAGCTGTGTCACCTCCCCAGCACAGCACTGTCACACCTGGGGGGAATTCCTGAATGACAGCACTGCCACACCCTCAGCCCAACCTGGAGGCTCCACCAGGGGTTTTGTTCCCCCATTTGTCCCTGAAGGTCTGTCCTCAAGGCCTTTGTCACCCCTTTTTCCAACGGCCACTGGCTTTGCAGGGGACCCTGGGATTGATTTCCCCCTCCATGAAATTCTGGGGAGTTTCAAGTAGAAAAGGACAAATGCTCCAGTGCCACCCTCATCGCAATGATCAAAGTCCTGGTTGCACAGCTGCAAGGAAACAGAGCCAAGATCACATTCCGGGACCAAACTTCGGATAATTCCCACACCTCACCTCCCTGCTTCCCTCTCCCACTCATTCCAGCAAGGCTCGGGGGGGGGGGCGGGGGCGGGAGGGGAGTCTCTCCAGGGGAAGGCAGGCAGGGGGCAAATCCCTGATCCGGGGCCTCTACATCTGAACCTCCGCTGGAAGAGAGGCTGATCCTATGTTGGCAAGGGCAATTCCAGCTGAACCCAGAACCCCTCCTCCCAGCTGGGGGTGCCCAGCAAGGCCCCGGTGGTGGGGCGGGTGTTGAACCCCCCAGAATGCCACTGGGAGGAGACCGGGGTGTGACATGTCCCCGCGTGTGACAATCGCGTCCGGGAGCGCGTGGAACGCCGGTGTAAATAAACCCTGTGTTTGGCACCCGGCAGCGCTCGGAGACTGAGGGATGGGTATGGAGGTGGTTGTGGGGAGGAAAGAGGATGAGAATGGGAGTGGGGTGCGACAGGACGAGATGGGACGGAGGGGCGGGGCTCAGGATGAGGACGGCATGGTGTCATGGTTCAGGAATGGTACTCCCGGATTCAGTGCCTTTACGGAGACGTCCCGGAGCCGCTGGCACTTGGGTGCGCCGAACACCGGGAAGGTTCCAGCAGCTTCTCAGAGAAGCCCTTCCTGGCCCCCTCCATTACTGAACCTAGGCACTGCCGCAGGGCGTTCGGACTCCAGGCTAAGCCGGACGAGCCCCGGCTGAAAATGCGCCGAGCCGTCACCGACCCGACCCGCCTTCTTGAACCCGGGGACCCGAACCGAGGCTGCGGCTCCACCCGCCGGACGGGCTGGCAGCAGGAACGGATCCGGGCCGGGAAGGACGCAGCGCTGCAGGCGCGCCGAGAGTGAGCAGCAGCCTGCGGAGGGTGACAGCCCCGCCTTCCTCCCCTCCCCTTCCTGCCCTCCCCTTCCTCCCAGCCCTCCCCGTCGCACCTCGGGCTGGGCGGACTCTCAGGCCGAGCGGCGGGACCGGGCGGTCCCGATGCGGTGCTGATCTACCCCCTCAGGCTCTGCCCACTGAGGCCCGGTCCCCTCTCCGGGCCGGCGGCGCTGAGAGAGCAGCAGCGCGAGGCTGAGGGCCGGCCATGGGCCGCAGCCGCTCCCGGTCACCGCCACGGCGGGGTGAGGGGGCATCGGGGGAACCCAGGGAGGGTCGGGAACCCTGGGGGAGGTCAGGACGCACCCAGGGAACGGGTCTCTGGGAGATCCGCGTGGAAGGGCCAGGCCCGGGGGCGGCCCAGGGGTAGGGGGCGGACTGAGACCCTCCAAGGCGGGGGACGGCGAGGAGGCCCCGGTTCCTCGCTCTGGGGGAGAGCAGACTCCCTCCCTCATCCTCTTCTTCCTCCTCATCCTTTTCCTTCTCTTCTACTTCTCCTCTTCCTCCTTCTTCTCTTTTTCCTCCTCTTCCTCCTCCCCCTCCCCATCCTTCTTCTCCTCCCCCCATCTCCTCCCACCCCTCTCCACCTTCCTCAGGTTTTTGGGGACCATCACCTCCTCCTGGCTGATCCCCCCGGGTGATTTCCCCCCTGGATTATTCCCTCGCCCCAGGTGGAGGTTTTTCCTGCTGCTCTTTCACTCCTGGGGGTGCCCGGAGGGGTCCTTGAGCCCAGAACTGTTCTGGAGGGGTGGGAGGGGCTGTCCTGGAGTCTCCGCTCGGGAGTTGGGATTTTCTGTGGGATTTCCTTTGGAAAGCGGGCAGGGAACCAGGAGCTGATCCTTCCCCGGGCAGAGCGCCGGCGCTCGCGCTCCACGTCCCGGGACAGGGACAGGCGGCGGCGGGAGCGATCGCGGTCCCGGGACAGGAGGAGGAGCCGGTCCCGCTCCCCACACCGGAGGCGATCCAGGTGAGGGCAGGGACTATTGAGGTGAGGGGAGAGACATCCAGGTGAGGGTGGGGACTGTCCACATGAGAGGAAAGACATTCACGTGAGGGCAGGGACCATCCAGATGGTGGCAGGGACGTTCAGGTAGGGATGATGCAGGTGAGGGCAAAGATGATGCAGGTGAGGGCAGGGACACCAGTGTGGGGTGGGGACAGCTAGGTGAGGGCACCCTGGGTTACCCAGGGACACTGGGAGCCTGAGATGGGGATTCCAGGTGGGAATTACAGCCCCACCTCATGTGCCCCCACAGGTCCCCACGCCGGCACCGCTCCAGCTCCTTGTCACCAACACGACCCAAGGAGCGTCGGGATGAAGAGAAGAAGGAGCTCAAGGACTCCAAGAAAGAGCGGCAGATCACAGGTGAGGGGGGATTTTCCTCTTGGAACACCCCCAGATGCCCTGTGCGGCCAGGACCAGCCCAGGGACTTTTTGGGAATCCCAACATCCATGTTTGCTCAATCCCTGATTTTCTTCCTTCAGAGGAGGATTTGCAGGGCAAGACAGAGGAGGAAATCGAGATGATGAAGATGATGGGTTTTGCCTCCTTTGATACTACCAAGGTGAGCACAAGCCTGAAGCCACTCCAGGGGCTATGTGGTGTCCCCTGCCCTGTTTGGGGATAATCCATGAGATTTTGGGACATTTCTTCTCAGGGGAAGAAGGTGGACGGTGCTGCCAATGCCTATGCCATCAACGTGTCCCAGAAGAGGAAATACAGGTGTGTTCCTCCTTCTTTTGAGATAGGAAGAGGATTTTGTTTTGTGAGGTAACTGTGGCCACTGTCTCATGGTGATCTGGATTCCAGACCTGGGGAAAACAGTTATTTTGTGAGGTTTAGACTCAGAAGCAGAGGTGAGAGTTCTCCAGATCCCCCTTCAAATGGGGAAATCAGGAGGATGAAGAGTGAGGAGCACATTAGGAAAAGGTGGGATGTGCCCAGTGAGGCCTGAACAGGATCAGAACAGCAGGAAGCGACACTGTTCACCTGGTTTATTCCCAAAATAACACCAGTTTGTCAGTTCTGTGCCCTTTCTGATGAGACCCTGGCATCCTCACACAGCCCAACCTCTAGAGCAGCTCCTCACTGGGAGCCTTCCTACCATTTTTTGGTCAAATGCCTGGGGAATTGAGTTCCCTGTGGCCACTGAGCCACGTTCCCAACCTCCCCCAGGTATTTTTGTCCCGATTTCCCTGAATCTGGGGCTGTCTCTGGCTCCATTCTCACCCAGGCAATACATGAACAGAAAAGGAGGATTCAACAGGCCCCTGGATTTCATCGCCTGACACTGGGACATGACTCCAACCACAGAAGAATTTCGCTTCCCTGCACTCTCCTGGGTGGCTCTGATGATGGATTCCAGTGGAATTTGGGTAGTTCCCAACAAGTCCCACAGCTGCCACGAGTCTCCATTTCCTGGATTGTTGTTGTTATTTTTTTTACCACAAAGGTTGGTTTCTGAGTGGGATTTTGCTGTTTTCTCCTTGATTTTGGTTTGTTTCCCTGTTAATAAAATCACGGATGTATTTTTTTTCTTTTAGTTTTTATCATTCAGAGAAAAAGCAGGGCTTCCTTTCTCTCTCCCACTAATCCTTGTTATTGATACAGATCAGCTCAGTTCCCATTTGAGCCCTTGGGTGAAACTGAAGGTGCTTGGCACAGGGTTTCCCTCAGCCTCCTTCTTCCAATTACCAGTTTGTGGCTGGGAGGCCCCTGCATCACCTGCCGCCTGGCGGGGCAATGGGAACTGGGGTGCTCCCAGTTTAAGGAGGGGCTTTGGGTGCTCTGAGCCCTGCCTGGGGTGGGGGTGCTCTCTTGATTTGGAAGGCCCAAGGTGCTCTCAGTAGTGGGACCGGGGGGAGGGCCCTGCCCGGGGGTGTCATTGCCCTGGCATGGGGGTACCTCCCAAGTATCCGTTCCCCGGGGGAGCCTGGCCCTAAGCCGGGGTTCCGTCCCTGCCCAAAGAGGTCCCCGTTCCCAGGGGTCTGTCCCCATCCCGAGGGGTCTGTCCCTGCTCCCAGAGGTCTGTCCCCATCCCGAGGGGTCTGTCCCTGCTCCCAGAGGTCTGTCCCCATCCCGAGGGGTCTGTCCTTGTCCATGGGAGTTCCTGCCCGGCTCACGTTGACCCACGTAGCAGAGGCCCCGCCCCTTCCCCATCCGGCCTTGCCATTGGCTGAGCGGCAGGAAGTGAGTCAGGGCAGCGCGTGCGGCCAGGGGGGCGGGGTCGGGTGTGTGGGTGGAGCGCAAAGGGGAGGTCGGGCCAATGGTAGGAGGGCGTGGCGCTTTCGTCCAATGGCAGCGAGTGGGGGGCGTGTCCTCAGGTGCGGCCTCGCTCCCTTTCCGCCGCTCGTGGAGGCTCTGGGTGGGGCCTTTGCCTCGTCCTCCAGTCAGCGGTGACACGGGGCGGGGCCTCTCTTAGCCTCCGCCAATGAGGGGAGGACGGGGCGTGGCGCGCGCGGGGTCTGGCGGAGCGGAGCTCGGGGCGGGCAGAGGCTGCCGCTCCCCCCCCGCCGCCGGTCGCGGCCCGTCGCGGCCCCACCATGGCCGCCCCCCCCCGCCTCGGCATCCAAATGCTGCTGGAGGCCGCCGAGTTCCTGGAGCGGCGGGAGCGAGGTACCCCCCGCCCCCTCCCGGTGTCCCCCGTGCCCCCGGCCGGGCCCCGCGGTGACCCGCGCCCGCCGTTGTGTCTCCGCAGAAGCCGAGCACGGTTACGCCTCGCTGCGGCCCGGCGGGAAGGACGGGGAGGCCCCGCGGCGCCGCGCCAAGGCCCGGAGAAGCGGCGGCGGCGGCAGGTGACGGCAGCACCGGGCGGGGCGGGGGGGACCGGACCTAAAGGGCCCGGTTGTTGTGGGACTGCGGGTCCCTCCCGGCCCGGCCGGGAGAGCTCCCTGCACCGTGCGGCCGGGCCCGGTGCGCCCCCGCTGTCACTGGGCGTGGGTGACAGGCCCAAGGGGGCTCCCGTGTCCGGGAGCGGTGAGGCCGCTGTTCCTAGGCCTCTGGCCGAGCCGGGGTTACCCCCCGGGCACTGATGGGGCCCTGCTGTCTCCGGGTGTGTGACAGACCCTGAGGCTCCTGTCCCCAGGTGTCGCGGCTCGGGGAGGCCCCACTGTCACTGGGCCTGTGGCTGGGCCGGGGTGACTCCCCGAGCTCTAGTAGGGCCCCCCCGCTATCACTGGGGGTGTCACAAGGCCGGGGGCACCCTCCTGTCTCCGGTCGTTTGGGGGACAGGGAGGTCTTTCTGTGACTGGGTGTGTGACAGCACTGGGGGACCCTCCTGTCATCAGGTGACCTGGCTCAGTGAGGTCCTGTTGTCACTGGGTGTGTGACAGGACTAGGTGGGGCTCTGCTGTCACCAAAGTCCTCCTGTCACCGGGTGTGACACCGTGGGTGGGACTTTTCTGTCCCTGGGTGACCGGCCCAGAGAGATTCTGCTGTCACAGTACTGTGGCAGGGCTGGAGGGGACCCTCCTGCCACCTCCTTAATTATCTGCCCTGAAACCCACCCACAGCCTCCCGTTATCCCTCCTTGTTTGTTCCTCCCTCTTACTCCTTGCTGATTTTAAATCCTAAACCACCTTATCTCCAAGTTTAAGTTGGCTCCAAGCACCCACATTGAATTCCAGGAGCAAATCCCACATCCTGGGGGCTTTATTCCATCACTTTAATAACGTTAAAGTCACTCGGATTCTCGTGGCAAGGGAACCTTCAGCTGATTTTGGGAAGGACTGGTTCCAGGATGCGCCCCCAGCTGAGGGGACACTGTGAGGGGCAGCAAGTCCATCCCGACACGTCTCTAGTGCCAGGGAGGAGCCAAGCCCTGATGGCACCACATCTGTCACTCTCTTCCTGGTTGGGAGTGATCCCGTCTGTGTGACGCCATGGTGGCCGACCTTTGGCAGCTTCCAGAACAAATCCACCTTGATTTGCCCATTCCATGATTCCCCATGTCCCCCGGGGCTGGGGTGGCTCCCATGTGGGTGTTTCAGAGTGTCAGGAGCCCCTCGAGGGGCAGCCTGGGCTCAAAGCAAGCAGGCTCCGGGTGAATCTGGGGGTTTCTCCTGCCTGGACACGCTTCAGGTTTCCTTCTCAGAATATTTTGTTTGCTTCAGGCCACTCTATTATGATTTTCAGAAATAAAAAACATTCCAAAGGGAAAGCTGGTGATCACCTGAGGTTCAAACTGATGGGAATCCAAGTCAGTGGGCATGAGATCGCTCTGGAGGGGATGCAGGAGCCCAAGATGTGGGAGCTCCACCTACCCGGGGTGAAGCTGCCATCCCCTTTGTCCCTGCTTATTTTATCCAAAATTAAAATCCATCAATTCATCTTTTTCTAAGTACTGGTGATGGTGAATGCAAGTCCAAAGAGAAAACAACCATTCCAGGAAGGATCCAGGCAGAAAAGATGATGGATTTGTAATTAATGATTGTGGAGGTGATGGGAGCTTCACCCCTGTCTGTACCAGTGCTCAGGAAGTGTTTGGATAATTTAGAATCAAGCAAAAAACTCGTAATGCTGCAGCCCATGGCAACCCTTTGGTAAAGGTCCAGGTGTGAAACATGCAGATTTATCCAGGGAAAAATTTAATGGAGAGACTGCACAGGAGCTGAAGAGCTGAACACTTCCATTGTGTCAGGATAATCCCATTGGAGTGGGAAGCATCTCTGCTGGGACAGAATTTCTGGGATAGAATATCCGCACATTTCTGGAGATGTGGCTCCAATCTTGCCAGAAAGCAACATAGCCACTGGAGCAGGGTGATTCATCAGGAATGCTGCTGGAAAAGCAAAGGATACCTCGGAGAGCATCTTCCACTGCTGTGTTGGTGACATCCCTCATTTTCCCTTTGGTGACATCCCTTGTTTTTCCAGCACTCCCAGATCCCGTGGGGCCATCCCAGTAGGCATCCTCATCCAAACAGCCTGTGGGTTATTCCCACATTTATGTTTTCAGGCACATAACAATCTTTTCCTCAATTTAGAGTGGAGCTTCTTGAGGCCTCTGGAGGTTTTACGAAGTCAGTAGGCAGGGAAGCAGCTCTTCCCTAAGCACCACTCCTGGGAACACAAGCTGTGTGGCCTCTTGTGGCTTCTTCCTGGATTTCAGTGAAGGGAAAGTCAGTCATAGCTTGTGTTTTCCACCTTTTCCTAGCTCAGTGGAAATTCGGAGTTTCAGGGGGATTTGTTGAAGTTGTGTGTCAGTGGTGCTTTCAGGGTCTCCTCCTGAACTGCTCTGTGCTGTTGGACACAGGGAAGGCTTTTTCCACATTCCTGGCAATCAAGGGACAGGGATGAGCTGTTGATCCCAGTCCCAGCTCTAAAACTTGAGTCTCTGGTTTAAAATCCCATTTTATGGTTTTCCCAACCCTTCTATGGCCGCTTATCTGGCGATTTCTGTGTCTGCATTCTGCCATTCACAATCCCTGGGTATGGAGCTCTGGAAGCCCCCCAGGTTTGCAGGTTTTCCAGGGAGCTTTTGCTAATTCACACATGTTAATCCCAATTGTTAATCCCTAATCAGACAGAGGAATTAATGACTTCTTCCTTCTTTTCCAGGTCGACACACAATGAGATGGAAAAGAACAGGTGAGTGCCAGAGGGTTGTCAGGAGTTGGGCTGGGAGGAATTATTGCTTTTCCAGGGGTATTCCATCCCTGGAATACCCCTGGAAAAGCAATATGAGATGGTTGAGAGGAGGAGTGGGAGGGAAGGAATGGGATAAAGAACATCAAAGATGAAGGCATTCGCTGTCTTTAGTTGTTGGGAATGATATCCATCTCCACAGCCAGCTCCCACTCTGCTTATTCAGGAAAAATTACCTTTTCACAGGCTCATCTTTGAGCCAGCTGGAGTTTGGGGTTTATCCCATGTAAATCCCACTTTTTTTTGCCTGTGTTGCCCTCCCGAGGTCCTTTAGATGAGGAAATCCCTGTTCACTCCCAGCATATCCCAAACAAGACCAGCAGGTCATTGCAAAATCCATTTGGAGCTGCCTGGGATCGGGCAGTTCAGGGATGGGTGTTACAACCCATTCCCAAGGATGTGACCTACATGTTGGGATTGGAGTAATGGACACAGGGAAACTGGGATGTGCTGGAAGCATCCCTCCTTTCAGCAGAAAAAGGGATTTCCTCAGGGAGCTGGAGTTTCCCTCCAGCATTAATGTCTTACCTGTTAAAGCAGAGAAAACCCAGATGTTACAAGAAGAGGGAGCATGGTCAGTGCTCTTGCAGGGATCTGGTATTTTTGTATCCAAAACCACCCTGTTCCTACTAAAAATATGGAACGGAAGCAGTCCCAAGGGATTTGCAGCTGGGTGTTAGCCTGGGCAGCTTCAGCTGTCAGCAGGAACCAAACAACATTCCTGAGATGGAACCTTTTTGGGAAGACAATGTCCACAAGTGGATATTCTCACCCAGAATTTCAAGGTCATTGGTGTCTCATTGCCTGGGATCATCCCAAAAGCCCAGGATGCCAGCAGGGTTTATCCATGAGGTTTTTCCAAGGCATCCTTTTTCCTGGCTGCAGTTTTCACCCAGTTTCTGGAAGACCATGGAGGCTGGGAAGGCTTCTGGTCAGGTTTAGCTCCCACCACCCCATTTTTCTACACCAGAGGGGTGGGAATGCCATTCGGGAGCTGATCCAACTGTGTGCTCCCATTCCAGGCGTGCCCAGCTCCGGCTGTGCCTGGAGAGGCTGAAGGGGCTAGTGCCGCTGGGGGCAGCAGCCGGGCGGCACACGACACTCAGCCTCCTCACCCGGGCCAGGCTCCACATCCAGGTGAGCCCAAAAACGGGATCCAGCACCAGGATCGGAGCTGAGAGCAGCATCCCAGAACAGGGCATGGGCTGGGAGAGTGCTGGGTAGGGCTGGGATAACTGGGAGAGCACTGGCATCATGATGGAATAATGGGGAGAGCACTGGATTGTACTGGGATAATGGGGGGAGGAGAGGGATGGGGCTGGGTAATGGGGGCATGACTGGGATGGGGATGGGGAAACTAGGGGAGTTCTGAATTGGCCTGGAATAACTGGGAGAGCACTGACATCAGGCAGGGATAACTGGGAGAGAGCCAGTTTTAGTCTGGGATAACTGGGAGAGTTGGAATCTATGTAGCTCCACATCCCAAGTGTGCTGAAGATGGGAGCCCCTCGAGAGCTGCGCTGGGATGGTTTGGGCCAGGAATGCCAGTGGTTCTGAGGGAATCCCAGGGACTCAGGGTACCGTGTCCCCCTTGCAGAAGCTGGAGGACCAGGAGCGCCGGGCCCTGCACCAGATTGAGCAGCTGCAGCGAGAGCAGCGGCATCTCCAGCGGCAGCTGGAAAAGCTGGGAATGGAGCGGGTCAGGATAGACAGCATCGGCTCCGAGCTGTCCTCCGAGCGCTCTGACTTGGATCAAGGTGAGAGCCTGCGCTGGGGGATGGCCAGTGAGAGGCCTGGCTGTGCTGGAACGCCAACCATTCCCATTCCTCTGGCAGAAGAGATGGATGTGGATGTGGAGAGCACGGACGACCTCCCAGCTGACCTGGACTGGAGCAGCAGCAGCCCCAGTGACTCGGATGAGCGTGGGAGCCTCCAGAGCCTGGGCAGCGACGAGGGATATTCCAGCTCCGGCGGGACCAGGGCAAAGTTGGCGAGCAGCCGGAAGCTTCCTGTCAGGATTTAGGAAGCACTTCCCATCGCTGTGGCACCACCACCATCCCCTTGGGATCCCGTTAGCCAGCACACTGACCCTGCCAGCATTCCCTGCACGGAAACACCTGAACGTCCTGCCGGCCCAGCTGCTCCTGGGGCTCTGTTTGCATCGCCAACCTCTCATTGCAGCTGAACCTTCTCTGCCAGGCCCTACATTCCAGCCACTCCTGAAGCACCCGGGAATATCCTGGCGATAACAACGACCTCAAGAGCCTTCCCTGGGTTCTTTCCAAGGCCATTACTGCCCGGTATTCCCTATCTTCTCTACATTTGAGTGGCAACATCACGTTCCCAATCCTCATTACCCAAAAAGCTGAATTTTTGGGAGGAGATATGAAGAGAGAAGCGATCCTTTGTGGAGTTTCCATCTGTGACAGAGCAGAGCCAAGCTGGGAACACAGAGCATTCTGGGCACAGCCTCAGTCAGGGGTTCCTTCCCCTGACTCTAAATATTCAGGGATACCCCATCCCAGCCCTTCTGTCATCCTAGAGCATTCCTGGCACGGGGAACAGCGCTCCGGGGGCTCTGCGCCATCCTCACCCCTCAGGTTGGCCACCTCTGGGTTGGGAAGTTTCTGCCCTCCCTAAACTCAAAACTGTCACCTCCCATGGCATGGCATTCCAGACTCCTGGAATTCCCTTTCCACGCTTCTAGTCTCGGGGACAATTTTTTCTACCTCGGAGGGAGCCCACAGACTCTCTCCACCCTTTCAGCACAAAGATGATGCCTCTGCTCAGCAATAACCCCACGGGACTCCTCGGATTGTGTCCATCCAGCCGGGATTTTCCAAGCTCGTGGAGGATTCCAGAAGCCACCACAGGGAGGGAAGCCCCAGGGGGCAGGTGGGTTTCCAAGCTGGAGCACACATGAGCTGTCCATGGTGTGGTTTCGTTTCCCAGTTCACTGGAGGGAGCATTCCCACCACTTCCTGCTTTTAGAGATGCTTGGGGAATGTTGACATGGAGAGAGCTCTGCTTCCAACACCTTCCTTTTCCCCTCGAGTTGGTTCAAGGGCTTTTCCAGCCCCATGAAGCCGGCCAGGCCCTGGTGAGGAATCGGCAAGGAGCTCTCCCAGGGTTTTTCCCAGCCCTGGGACACAAACCCTGACCGTCTGCTGGTCCCTTTCAGGAAACGCAGGTGCTAAAAGGCATCGAGGTGCTCCATGGAGTGCAAGGGGATGAGCAGCAGGAGACTCCAGTGCTTTTTCCTTTCTTTTGTCCTTTCCCCTTTTCCTTTTCTCCTTACCAATTTCCTCTTTCCCTTTCCTCTTTCCCTTTGTTTCCCTTTTCTCTTTCTCCTCCTTTCCTGCTTTTCCTTTCCTTTTTTCCTCCTTTTCTGTTCCCCTTTCCCCCTTCCTCATTTTCCCTCTTTTCCTTTTCAAAACCCCAATCCCATTCCTGGCTCACTTGAGGAAGTGGGAAGCCACCCACAGGCCCCACAAGTTTCCCAAATCCCCCAAGTTCTGGGTCTTTTTCCATGTGCTGTATCCTAAGAGAAAAAAAACCCAAACCACAAGGAATTTTCCTTTAAAGCTGCTGGAATTTTCTATTCTCTGGCATTGTTGCAGACCATGGGCACCTGAGCTCAACCCCCTACACCAGCAAAAAGAGGGAAAAAAAGACAAAAATATGGAAAACACCGAGAGAAAGAGGAATATCAGCCCTTGGGGGCCGGTGGCTCAGGTGGTTTTTGCCTTCACCTGGGGAATCCCAACAGAACCCTCTGGGCAGGTGATTTCCAGCATTGGGAAGGCCCTTTCAGAGGTACAAAATGTTGATTTTTTTGTTGATTTTGGGCATTCTGAAAGTTTGGTCTCACCACAAATGAGGGGTTTTGGCAGGTTTGTGCCTTTTTGAGTTCCCTTTTTTCCCCCCTTTTTTCCCCCCTTTTTTCCCCCTTCCCCCCCCTTTTTTTTTTCCTTCCTATCGCAGACTGACCCTTCCCAGCCCTTTACACTGTCAGACTGTGCTCTGGGAACCCCAAAACATTGCACTAACCTGGAATCTCCGGGTCCCCAAAGGTGGTGCCAACCTTTTCCTGGAATTCACTGATCCACCAGCATTCCTATGAAATAAGCTTCAGGAAGGACTTTTTTATAGGTTGTGACAAAAATCCAGGGAGTGGGGGGAGTCAGATTGGGGCACGGATGGGTGGGAATCAAAACCACACATCTTTGGGCTGGTTTTCCTTTCTTTTTTCTTATGGAATTCAGATCCCAAACTGCCAGCTCCTGGGAAGCACCAAAATGTTTGTTTCATCCTTAATTTTTCCAGTGGAGCCATCCTTTCCTTTAGTATTCTTTGGGATGCCACTTATTTGTGCTTTTCTGTCATTTTTTCTGTTCTTTTTGCTTCCCAATAAGTGGATCCACCCCACCCTCGGCTCTGTTGAGCAGCTGGGAGCGGACTCGGATCCCATTTCCAGCCGTTCCTGCTGTAAACATCCCATTGTTGGGCTGAACCCCCTGTCAAGCCAATAGAATGGTGCTTTTTTTTTTAGGAATTCCATGTTTTAGGAGATCTTTGCTGTGTCCATGGATATTTCTGTCTTGTTTGATTGTTAGGAAATAAATTATTTCGTTACGAAAGAGAAGTGTGAGCTGGAATTGCTGCGGGAAGGGCCTGGGGACGGTGAGGATGGAGATCCACACTCCTGTGGGGAGTTGTGGAGAGTGAGAAGGTCCACCCTGAGCCTCCATTCTCCAGGCTGAGTCCCCCCAGCTCCCTCAGCCACATCCTCATCCCTGAGCCCTCACAGGTGCTTTATTCCAGTTCTGCTCCTGGTTCTGTGATTCCCTGGCCCCTTCTGGGACTTTGTCCCTTGTTCTGCCCTGGGCTGTGCTGGGGGTCGCCCCTGGCCAGGGGGCAGCCCTAGACTAGCCCCTGCCCCGCGTGTCCCCAGAGCTGCCCGAGGGGGGATATGAGAGGCCTAGGAAGTGCAGGGTGACACTGTGACCTGAGGCACGGGGCGTGGCACACACGGTGGTACAGGGGGCACAGGAGGTGGCAGTATGGCATGGGATGTATGGGGGGACAAGTACAGGGCAGCCCAGGGTGGGAGGGTGGCATGGGGGGGTATGAGAGGGGTATGAGAGGGGTATGAGAGGGTCACGGGGTGGGGCAGTGCCACCCTGGGAGCTGTCCCAGTGCCTCACCTGGAGCAGGTGCCCCCCCCCGTGGGGCCCTGCCCTCTGGCCGCACCCACACTGAGGGCTCTTGAGTGGCGAGTGGGGTCAAGGTGGTGACCAGGGAGGGACATGCCGGGAAGAGGAGCGGGGGGGAGGGGGACAGGGGGCCATATTCGGGGGTGGCAGGGAACAAGGCTGGGGAGATGGGCAGGACATGGGGACTTCAAGGGCTGTGGGGGACATGGGGGTGTGAGGATGTGGGACATGAGCTGGAGGGCACAGAGGGCAAAAGAGGGGACATGAGAGCGTTGGGGAACATGGGGGGCATGGGGGGACATGGGGGACATGGGGGACATGGGGGGACACAGGAACAAGGGGCAGATGAGAGTTTGGAGACACAGGGACACTGGGGATTTTGGAGGGACATGGCAGGTTGGGGAAACACAGGGACATGAAGGAACACGGGAATAGAGGGGGCTGGAGGGCATTGGCAGTTGATATGAAGGGACATGGGAATACTGGGGTGTGGGACCATGGTGACACAAAAGGGACATGGGAACATGGAGGTGTGGGGACACAGCAGAGAGGAGGGAGATGGTGATATGGTGGGAAGGACACGGGGGGTGTTGAGGGGATGTGGGGAGATTGGGGGCAGGGAGAAGTGTAGGGGGACAAGGGGGTGTTGGGGACATGGGGATCCCAGTGGAGGACATGGCGACCACATTGTGAGCCCCAATGGGAACATGGCACCCCAAAAGGGAGCATAGGGACTGCAGTGGAGACTCAGTGGGAACATGGAGACATTAGAAGGGTTCCCTTCTGGGGACATGGGACCCTTGAGAGGGCACCCCAATCAAGACGTGGCTCTGGGGACACAGGGGCATGGAGCCAGCAGCAGAGTAGCAGGATGGGGGTGGCAGGCCCTGCAGTGTCCCCATGGGTGTGACACACACAGGCGTGCTGGCACAGTCCCAGCAGCCACATCCCACCTGCAGGGCCTTAAGAGGCCATGGGCTCAGCTCTGACAGCACTGCCGTGGTCCAGCCACTGTCGCGTCCTCGGCCCTGTCCCCTGCCATGGCCCTGGCACTGCAGCTGCTCCTTGCCCTGCTTGGCACCACTCCAGGTAGGGCCCCTGCACCCCTGCACCTGGGGGCACCCCCAGAGCTGGGTGGCCCCAAAGGTGGGTGCCCCCCTCAAGGACCCTGTGGGGTAGTGACGCCTGGTTGCCCCTGGACAAGTGGGGAAGGGGGCTTTTGCATGGGGGTCTGGACCCTCTTGGAGTCTCAGGCCAGGATGATGTACAAGGGGGTGTCACTGGAGGGCTCCCCCCAGAAGGGATGGGTGGGGGCAGGATGTGGTATCAGGTCCCTTCCGCTCGGGTCCCCCCATGACGACAGGAGTGGAGTTTTAGGGGTGGTGTGTGTGTTTAGAGGTGGGCTCATAGTGCCAGGGGCCCCAGGATGGGGCATTGGAGTGGGAGGGCTCATTGAGGGAGTCCCCCATACCCGGGAGAACCAAGAGGTGCTGTTGGGATGGGGTGACTTGAGGGGGGTGTACTGGGGGGTCCCGGATTGCCAGGTCCCCCTGGCCAGGTGCTGACAGTAGCCACAGGTTTGGGGGCACCAGGGGGGGGCTGTGGGATGCCCCCCTCTGCCTGGTGCCAGGACTGGGTGACGGCGCTGCGCTGTGGGGCCTTGGGGCGCTGCCCCCACCTCACCCAGGGACATCCCGATGTGGTGAGAGACACCCCTGTGTCCCCATCACCCCTTTAATGTCCCTTCACCCTTTCTTCTGTCTCTGTGCCCTCTGTATGTCCCCAAAACTCCACAGGGGTCCCAGTATTTCCACCATGGTCCTACACCAACCTGTCCACATGCATCCTTCTTGGTCCCCATGCCCCCATTCCTCCATGTTCCCATGTCCCACATCCCCATGTCCCTGTGTCCCACCTCCCAACATCCCTGTGCCACAACATTCCCATATTCTCATGTTCCCCATGTCCCCATGTCCCTGTTCCCCATGTCCCCATGTTCCCCATGTCCCATGTCTCTGTTGCCATTCCCCAGTGTTCCACATCCCTGTGTCCCCGTGTCCCTATGTCCAACATGTTCCCATGCCCCCATGTCCTACATGTCCCCTGCTGTCCTCTCCTGCAGGACATCTGCACTGTGTGCCAGCAGCTCTTCGACTTAGTCCACAAAGCTTCAAACCAGTCAGCCATGGAGGTGCCTGCAGGGATGGGGGACAGGTGCCATTGTGGGTGTCACTGTGGGGGCCATGGGCACAGATGCCACTGGGTGTCGTGGTGGGTGCCAGCAAGTGCCACACAGGGAAGTGCCACTGGGAGTGCCACTGTGGCTGATGAGGTGGTAGCAGCCACTGAGGGTGCCATGCAGGTGCCATGGTCACAGACGCCACCATGGTGGTGTGAGCCACTGTGTGTGCTGGGATGGTGGGTGAAGTGGTGGCAGATGTCAGCAGGTGCCATGGTGGTGAGGTGACAGGATGGCTGCCATCGTGTGTGTCACAGTCACAGGTGCCATGCCACAGGCACCACCCATGGGCACCAGTGGTGCAGTGGTGACAGGCATGGCTGGGGTGTGGTGGTGATGGTGGTGAGTATGGCAGTGGTGGGTGTCACTGTGGGGGTCACTATGGATGCCACTGTTGGGTGCTCTGGTGCAGGCGGTGCTAGATCCAGGGGTGGGCATTCTGTGCCCACATCCCCCTGTCAGGGTGACCCCATTCCAAGCCCTGATTTGGGTGCATGTTGATCACCTCGTCTGGCAGATCCAGCACCTCGTGAGTGGCAGTAGGAGCACACAGAAGGGGGTTTGGAGACACTGTGGCCCCCAGGGACATGTGGGCTGCTGGGGGCAGTGGGCACACCACGGCATCCAGGGACACCCTGGGGTGCTGGGGCCTGGGGACACCCAGGTCAACCTATGCCACCCTGCAGAAGCCCTGGCAGGTCTGTGCTATGCTGAAGCTGTGTCATGGAGAGCCCAGGGCCTCCCCGGCCATGCCCATCCTTGAGGCACCCAGCACTCACCTGCAGGTATGAAGACATGGGGACAGCGGGGGCCGGGTGACAGTGGCCCCGTGGACATTGGCGCGGCCCCGCGGTGCTGTTGGGGCACAGCCATGCAGCGGCCCCAGCACCGGCTGCAGCGGCCCCAGCACCGGCTGCAGCGTCTCCCCTCCCGCAGGGCTCCGGGGAGGCCAGGCTGGACCCGGAGGCGATGCCACTGCCGCTGTGCTGGCTGTGCCGCACGCTGGTGGCGCGGGTTGAGGCCGCTGTCCCCGTGGGCTCGGTGGCCACGGCGGTGGCGGGGCTGTGCCGGGCGCTGCCGCTGCCCGTGGCCGGAGCATGCCAGTGCCTGGCCGAGCGCTACGTGGCCCTGGCACTTGAGGGGTTGCTGGGCCGCCTGGGCCCTCGCCTGCTCTGCCGCCTGTTCCACGCCTGCCGCAACGGGGACAACTGGGACGAGGACATGGAGACGCTGCCACCGCCCTGGGTGCTGGAGGCCATCATGGTGCAGCTGGCAGAATGTGTCAGTGAGGAGGTGAAGAGTAACAGGGGGAATATGAGTGGGACACGAAGTGGATGGCTGGGGAGGATGATCCCCAGGAGGTTACAGGGCACCCCAGGGTTTCACAACACTGAGGGGACACCTCCAGAGTGTCACAATCCCCAGGAGCCCTACCAGGGACACAAATGCTGGTGCAGCCCCAAGGAGACACATCTTGGGTGTCACAGTCCCATCACCTCTGGAGACAGTGAGGTCCCCAGTGCCACTCTCCCTCAAGAAGACGGTGCCAGAGTCCACAAGGCACAGCCCTGGGAGGGGTCTTTGGCGGATGGGGGTGCCCCCACCCTTGGGGAGACCCCTCATCCCTATGTTTACCCCACAGGACCCCAAGGGTGTCCACATCCCTACACCGTCCCTCCCCCTGGGCCCCTGTGCCCTGGGCCCCATCTTCTGGTGCTCAGGCCTGAAGGCTGCCCGGCGCTGCAAGGTCAGTGGGGACATAGGGGAAACGAGGACAGGGGGACTGCAAGCCCCTGCACCCCCAACTGACCTCTCCAACCCTCGCAGGCTCTGCAGCACTGCCAGGAGCATGTCTGGCTGTAGGGGGGCACCAGGACACCCCAGCACTGCCCAATAAAGCTTGGATGCAGCTCTGCCTCAGTGTTTTAGGGTGTTTCAGGGTGTGATGGCGGCTGGGGGGGTCACAGGGCGCTGGGAGGTGTCACAGGAAGCAGTAAGAACCACAAACTCCCCTAAACCCAAAGAAGAAACAAGGTTAAAATTATTTTAAAAAATAGTGGGTGGCATTAACTGGGAGACACACACCTCCAGGGGGGACTGGGGGTGTCCCTACGTGGGTTATGGGTGCTCTCAGGGCTGTCTGGGTGTTCCCCTGGGAACCTTTGGGTGACCCCAGGAAGGATGGAGGTGTCCCTAGGTGGGCTATGGGTGTCCCTGCCAAGTCTCTGGGTGTCCATGAGGGAGCTTGGGGTGCTCCTAAAGGGGTCTCAGGGTACCCCTAGAGGGGCTGGGGATATCCCCGAGGTGGAGCTGGGGGTGTCCCCAAGGGGGTTTCCAGGTGTCCCCAGGGGTCTCAGGCGCCTTGTTGGTTTGTCTCATCCTCCTCACGTCGCTTCCAGATCTGCAGGAGAACAGGAGGGGGTTGGGAAGGGCACAGGAGACATCCTGGGGATGTAAGGGGATGTTCAGGGAGTGTCACAGCCATGCAGCGGCCCCCTGTCCCCTTTCACCTGGATGTAGGCCTCAGATAGGGTGATCATCTGGGGCAGGATGTCAGTCACCTGCAGGTCCTGCAGCTCATACCACTTCCCTGTGCCCTGCCAGGACCCAGGAGGGGATGGGGTGACTCAGGGGGGTCCCTGTGGGCCCCCCAAGCCCCCCGAGGAGGGGACACTCACATGGTGCAGCACATGGATGCGGTAGGAGCCCTCCGAGGGCTTCCCATCGTGCACAATGTTGGCAATGAGGTCGTAGGTAGTGTGGGAGTGCGCAGCCTGCACCTCCTCTGACAGGTACTCCCGCAGATCCACATTCCTAGGGAACCCCTGGGCCCTCAGGGGGGCACTGGCCACGGGGGACCCCTACAGCACTCACAGACACCTCCAAGGTGCTGCCAGGTCCATCCTGGACTGTTGCAATCCCCCCCCACATGCCCACAACACGCCCTTAGCTATCTACATTCCCCCTCCCAGATGTTATGGACTCCCTGACACCCCCACATGCCCAGAAATACCCCCCAGGTGCCTCCAAACCCCTTTTTGATGCCTATAAACCACTCAAAGCCCTCCCAAGTGCCTACAAAGCCCCCCCAGATGCCCACATATCACCCCAGATACCTTCAAATCCCTGGACACTTCAAATCCCCTGGCCCAGATGCTTCCAAAGCCCCTCTGTATGTTTCCAATGCTTCACAGATGTTTACAACCCCCTCCAGAGGCCTTCACCCCCCGAAGATACGCCTAATCTCCTCTTAAATGCTTTTAACCCTCTCCACAAGCTTCCAGCCCCCCAAGCCCCCTCCTCCTGGCTCACGTGATGGGGAAGTTGACGATGGTGGGGTTCTTCTCCACGAAGAAGTTGTTCTTGGTGAAGCGCTTGATGCAGAAGATGAGGTAGGGGGGCAGGCGCGTAAGCTGGAAACGCTTCAGGAAGTTCTCCTTGTAGGTCTTGTACTCCTTCTCGGTGCTGCCATTGAACTTGGCCAGGATGCTGAACAGGGGCACCTGGGGGATGATGAGCTGCTCCTTCTCGTCCTTGTAGAGTGGTGCCGTGGGCAGGTCCAGGGTCAGGTACAGGAACGTGGACTCCACCATGCGCTCCTGGTACTCGCTGTTCTGCAGCAGCTGTGCCTTCTCCTCTGCTGGCTGAGGGGCAGCCATGGCACATCCCCGTTGGACCCATCAGCCCCACTGGACCCAAAACCCCCAACTGGACCCTACCACCACTCATTTGACCTTGTCACCCCCACTGGACCCTAATGTGCCTTTATTGCACCGAAAGACCCCCCCTCACCATACCCGAACACCTCCCACTGCTCATTTGACCCCATCACACTCCTCATTTGACCCAAACCCCATGGTCAGATCCTTCTAATCCCCTGGCCCAGGTGCTCCATGATACCCAACCACCTCCTTCACCACCTCCATTATACCCAACACTCCCCACCATTTCCAAACAGCCCCCATCTGACACTGACACTCCTCCACTGGACCATGACACCCCTTTTTTTTACCCTGCCATTCCCATTGTACCCCAACTCCCCCAGTTCCACAACTTCTGCCACTGGATCTCTTTGGACACTGGCAACCCACACTGCACCCCAACACCCATCACCGCCCACCATACCCTGACACCCCTCATTGGACCCCACTGCACCTCAACACCTCCACCCCCCCTCCCAGTCCCACCAGATCAGGATGTGGCAGCTTCTTGGTGAAGATGCGCATGGAGCCCTGGAACACATCGGTGATGATGGCTGGGGGGACAGCAGGGGCTTAGCAGAGGGACAGTGGCCCCCAGGGGTCCCCCAGCACCTCCCTCCCACTCACTCTTCTTCTTCCTCTTGGTGCCGCCCAGTGCTGCGTGCAGCGCGTTCAGGAACCAGGACAGGAACTCCACCCCATCCCCTGGAACAGCAGAGCTGGAGCTGAGCCTAGATCCTGCTCTGCCCCCTGAATCCAGAGCCCCCACACCCAGTGCTGCCTCCCAAACCCTGCCTTGAACCCCCAAATCCAGAGCCCCCAAACCCAGCCCTGCACCCCCAGTCCCAGCCCTGTCCCCCCACACTCCACCCTGCTTGGTGATCTGGAAGTTTTTCTTGCTGCAGAGCACCACGGCCTGGAGCATCTCGTGGGGTGACACATGTGCCTTAAAATTACGGGGGTTCCAGAGCTTCCTCATGAGCTCCCCAAAGCGCTGCACCAGCAGAAACATGATGTCCCCGGGCGGGCGCTGGATGTGCCGGTAGTTCTCCTCCTCCAGGAAGTAATTCCGCAGGGGTGGCACATTAGACAAGGCCTGGAAACAGAACAGGGGGTATTCAGCCCCAGGACCCCCAGAAGGGTGATCTGGGGGGGTTTAGGGCGATCATGCAAACCCTGCACTGCCACAGATGTGAAGCCTGCAGGAAACCTCAGAACATTCTGAGCTGGAAAGGATTCAGAGGTGCGGTTGATCCCCCCCAGCCCCACAGAGGGGGTATGGGGAGGGTTATGAGGGGTTTTTACCCTAAAGCTGCAAACCCCCAGCTGCAATGTCTGTAAAAGAAAGGGTGGGATACACCCTCAGGACCGCCAGAGAGGGAATTTAGGATTTCAGAAGGGATTCAGCCCCAAATGAAGACAGCATCCCCCAGGTGCATATGCTGTGGGAAAAGAGGTGGGACTCATCCCTGAGACCCCCCAGAGCAGGATTTTGGGAGGGTTTCACCCCAGAATGAAGTCTGAACATCCTCACGGGAGAAAAGGTGGAATTCCTCCCTGTCAGACCCACAGTGACGTTTTATAGGGGTTTCACCCCAGAAGAAAGCCTTTAACCCTGGTGTCACCTGGAGCACAGCGTTGGCATAGTCGTTGGCCTTGATATTGTTGAGCCCCACAATGCCAGGCAAGTATGTGGTGCCATCATAGGCCCGGGACAGCTTGGCTTGTTTGTCCAGGTGGGCGATGTGTTGGGCCGTGAAGGTGGGCTTGAGCACGTACTGAGGGAGGAGAGAGACCTCAGCACTGGGGGACCCCAACCCAAACTCCTCAGAAACAGGGTGATCCCAACCTGAACAACACAGAGTTGGGGGAACCCCAACCCAAACTCCTCAGAGCTGGAGGAAATCCAAACCCAACCCCCCCGAACTGGGGAACCCAAATGTGCCCCCCAGAGCTGGGGTACCCCTGAAGGCACCCCACACCGTGATGTCCTCGAGAGAGGAGTCGATGATCTCGTAGTTGTCGGGCAGGCAGTAGAACTTGAGCGTGTGCAGGTTGAGGAACACGTGGTGGCTCAGCTGCACGCTGTGGATGTAGGCGTGGGACTTCAGCCCGCGGCCTGTGGGGACAGCACCATCAGGGGGACACGGGGCACCAGGGGTGGGCGCAGAGCAGCCATGGGAAGAGGGAGGGGGCACAGAAAGGATCCCCTGTGCACATATCAGGGGATTGTGCCCACTGGAGAGTCCCTGAGCTCCCCCAGCAACCACCCTGTCCTTCGGTGTCCCCATTGTGTTCCTCCCCAGGCATCCTCTTTGTACCCCTTGACAGTGCCATGTCCCTGGCTGTTCCCCATCACCTGTCCAGGCAGAATTTCTATCCCTGGGTGTCCCCACAGCCCTGGGGTACCCCAGCAACATCCCATACCCCTTGTATTCCACCCCAGTCCCTGGGTGTCCCCTCATCACCACCCCTATTCCCCAATGACCCTTCATAACAGCACTGGGGTGTCCCCATTGCACCCCCCCCCCCCCCCCCCCCCCCCCCCCCCCCCGAAGCATCCCAGTCCTTATGTGTGTCCCTCAGGGCAGCACATGAATCCTGGCTGTCCCCTGTGTGACCCTCAGCAGCCCCTGGGTGTTCCCCACATCCCCGTGCCCCCCAGCAGCCCTGGGGCGGTGGGGGGGTCTCACCCTGGAAGTACTTCCCACAGACAAGGCAGGCGTAGACGTTGATGTGAGACAGGGAAATGGAGCAGAGCTTCTCGAAGTCGAAGTCCAGGACACTCCTGGAAGGAAGGGGCAGTGTCACAGGGCTGTGGGGGAGTTGGGGGGACCCCCAGGGACAGGGGGACTCGAAAACACCCCCATCACCCACTTGTTGATGGTGTCCAGGTAGGGGCAGTGCCGGCTGCGCTGGTCCTCCGGGTCAAAGCGCCCGTAGCGCACTGGGGGGATGGGAGAGTGTTACCAAAGGGGGCACAAGGATCCCAAAAGCATGAAGATGATGCCCCCTCCAGCCTCCTCTCCATTACACCTCCCCGGGGCTAAGACCCAGTTCCCCCCTAGAGTGTCTCCAAACTGCCCAGAGCTGAGCAGAGGATCAGTCCTGGGGACCCCCACCCACCCCGTGCCAGAATCCCCTCAGAGACCCCACTCTCATTCCAAAATCCCCCTAGACACCCCATTCATCATCCCTCCCCTCCTGGTTCCCCGCACACCCCAGTGTGTCCCCCCTCACACACCTCAGTCTTCCCCATCAACTCACAGGACACCCCAATTCCTCTGCACACGCGCAGTCCTGTCCCCCCTCCCCCTGGTGTCCACCGGGACATCACTGTGATGGCTCCCCACCCGCCCCAGTGCCCCCAGACACGCCAGCGTCCCTTCACGCCCCCAGTGCCCGATCCCCCCGACCTGATGCCTCCGCCACACCCTGGGGTGTCCCCACACGCACCCCTGGGTCTCTTCACACCCACTCGCCCACTCTAGTTCCCCGCTCCCCATCCCGGTGTCCCGTCCCCCCGTCCCCCGTGTCCTTCAGCCCTTTGGTTCCATCCGTTCCTCCCGATCCCCACCGGCGGGCTCGGGCTCAGGGTCGGAGTCTCCATCGGGCTCCCGCTCCCGCTTCACACGGACGGGCGCGGCGAGGGCGACGGTGCCGGAGCCCCCCCAGACGCTGCTGCCGGTGCCCGGTTCCTTCTTGACGCGAGCGAGATCCACCGGCAGCGCCTCCACCGCCTCCCGTCGCGCACGCTCCCGCTCCGCGTCCCGCCGGCCCCGCGGCCGCTCGGCATCGGCGTCGCGGCGGCTGCGGGAAGAGCCCCGGGCGGAGGAGGCGACGGAGGCCCCGCAGGGGTCCCGGGGGTCGCGGTCCCGCCTCCCGCGGCTCGACATGGCGGCTGCACGGGAGATGTGCGCATGCGTGGCGAAGGACTCGTTCAAACCGTCTGTATGGCTCTGCGCATGCGCGGAGCGGGAAGAAATGCTGCGCGCCTGCGCACTGCTGCGCCCCCTGCCGGCGCGCGCGCCAGGCCCGCGGGGCTCTTAAAGGCGCCGCGTCTCTGTATCGACCTGCGGTACCGGGATGGAGGCGGCGGCCCCAACGGCGGCCCCGGGCTGGCGGTGCCGGCCGGGCGGACGGCTGGACATGAGCCACGGCTTCGTGCGGCACATTCGCCGCAACCAGCTCGCCAGGTACCGGCACCGGCCCGGCCCCTCCGGCCACCCCCAGCGACCCTTGTCCTCGGGCCCGTTTGGCCCCGGTGCTCCTCGGTTCCCCCACTCCGTAACTCCGATGCCCCGCCTATAACGTGGCCCCTGGCGTGTCCAGGGACGCATACGACCGCGCGGTGCGGCAGGCGCGGGGCCGAGCGCGGACGCGGCTGACCCCGGCCCCGGCGCGGCCCCGGCGGCCCGACCAGCAGGTGTACCGGCCCCACCGGGGCAGCGGTGAGCGGCACCGGTAGCGCGGGGACAGCCGGGGAGCGTAGAGGGGCGACCTCGCGAAGTGGTTGAGGAAGAGAGAGGGAAGTGGCGGGATCGGGGGATGCGGTGGGTCCTGAGGATGGGACCGGGGCGCATTCAGGGGTGGGGGTACCCAAGGAGATGGGTGGGGAAGGGGCGACACCCCAGGGTGGGCTGGGTTGGGGGTGGTGCTCGGAAGTGGGGGGACCTCCGGGGTGAGGAGGGACAAGGGGGGGGACGGAGGGTGGGGATGGGGGGCACCCGAGGAGGGGTGGACACAGGGGCACCCCAGGGGACGGGGCGCACCCGGAGCGGCTGGCCTGGGGCGCCTCGGCAGCCCCCCCTGAGGGTGCAGGTGCCGCAGGGGGGCTCGGGGGTGACGCCAGCGCGGGGCCCCCTCCCGACACCCGCGAGGCATCCCCGGACCCCGCCCGCGGGCCGCGGCTCTTCTGCCTCGAGTACGAGGGGGACGACGGGCAGGTCACGGCCGTCATCGTGCACCAGGTGCGGCTCCTGGACCGCCGAGGGCTGGGGATCGGAGGGGTGGGTGCTGCTGTGGGGCTGGGGATCCCGGGAGTGCGGTGGGCGGGGGTTCCGTGGGGTAGGGAGCGCTGCCCTGGGTGTGGGGGTGCGGTGGGTGCCCATTGGATGGGGGAGTCCGTGGGGCAGGGGGTGCTACCGTGGCATGGGGGGTAGCACAGGTTTCAGCTGCCATGGGATGCTGTTGGTGAGGGTCCTGTGGGACAGGAGACATCGCTCTGGGGCTCAATGGGTACCACAGGGCTGGGGCTCTGTGGGGGGCTGTGCACAGGGGCTCTGTGGGGCAGTGGGTGCTGTAGGTGGGTGCCATGGGGCAGTGGGGCTACTGTGGCAGGTTTCTGTGGGGCACCGGCAGCTGCGGCAGGCCCGGCGGGTAACGTGGGTGCTGCAGGGGGACAGCGCCGAGGAGGTGACACGCCGGGTGTGCGCCCGGAGCCCGCTGGAGCCCCCCCTGCGCAGGGCCCTGTGCCAGCGCGTGCAGGACGAGCTCAGCAAGCGCCGAGGCACCGGGTGACGCCGCCATCCCCACCCCCTGGACACTGCCACCCCTATGGGACGGGTGCCACCCCGGGGACTGGTGCCATCCCCCCGGTGTCAATAAAGGTGCTGCGAGGCTCTGGTGTCTTTCACTACTGGGGAAAACTGAGGCACGTGGACAGAGGGGGGAAAGTGATATGACTTCTGGGTCCCTGAGTGTCACATTCCCACTTGTCCCCTTCGGCAGCCCAGGCCAAGGTTGCCCCGTGCAGTCACACTGGTTGCCAGGTCCCCCTGGTACCACCCAGGTGTCATCATGTCCCTGGGGACCTCCAGTCCCTTCTGTGGAGTCCCCATCCCCTCCTCAGGTGCCATTGTGTCCCCAGGGTTCCCTCTGCATCCCCCACCTTGGTGGTGGAGCCACAGCCACCTCCTGCCTCCAGCCCAGGTTGGTGACATCTCTGGCCAAGGCCAGGTGTGCCCAGGGTGTCCCCAAGGTGGGTCCCATTACTGTTTGATGTAGGGTCTCCCCAGGGTGGGTTGTAGGGCTATTGTGGGGTTTCCTGAATCAGGGCCTTTTGTTCTTGTAGGATCACCCTGAGGATCACCTCACTGCTCTATTTTGTAGTCTCCCAGCAGCAAGGCACAGAGGGGTTGTTATTGTAGGGTCTACCCCAAGCAGATTCTAGTGTTTATTTATTGTAGGGTCTCCCCAGAGAGGGTCCAGGATGTTTTCAAAGGATCTCCCTGGAGCGAGTCCTGCTGATTTGTTTTTGGAGAGTCTCTCCAAAAAGTTAAGGTGTTTATTTCTCATAGGTTTTCCCCAGAGGAGGTCCAGCATGTTTATTGTAGGGTCTTCCCAGAGATCATCCTGGTCCTTTGTTATGATAGGGTCTCCCTGAAGCAGATTCTGATGTTTATTAATTGTAGGGTCTCCTTGGAGGATCTGGCACATTTGTTATTGTAAGATCTTCCTGGAAATCATCCCATTGGTTTGGGATTGTAGGGTCTCCCCCAAGCTGATACCACTGCTCTGCTTTTGTGGGGTCTTCCCAAAGAACTCTTGGTATTTATTTATTTGTAGTGCCTCCCTAAAACAGATCCTGGTGTTTATTTATTGTAGGGTCTTCTCAAGGGTTCATCCTACTGGTTTATTATCGTGGGATATCTTCAAATCAGATTCTGGAACCTTAGTTATTGTAGGGTCATCCCAAAACAGATGCTGGTATTTGTTTATTATAGGGTCTCCCTGAAGTTCATCCTCCTGGTTTGTGATGGTAGGGTCTCCCTAAAGACCTGATGCTTATTGTAGTGTTACGCTTGAGTGGGTCTTGCTGGGCTTTTATTGTGGGGTCTCTTCAAAGCAGATCTTGGAGTTTATTTATTGTAGGGTCTTCTTTAAGATCATCCCACTGATTCGTTGTTGTTGTAGAGTCTCCCCAAGCAAGTCCTGGTGTTTATTTATCATGGGGCCCCCTCAGACGTCCCCCTGTTGCTCTGAGGTGTGGTCCCTGCAGTTCTGGGGGGGTGCTTGGTACCCCCTGTGGGGTGGGGACAATGCTGGTGACAGTCCCAGGAGATGACCGTGCCAGGGCCAGCACCAGTGCCAGACCCAGGATTAAGAGGAAGAGGAGGCCGAGGCCAAGGGCCACCAGGTGCCACCGCCAATGTCTCCTGCGCTGCCGTTGTGTCACCATCTGTGTGGTGCGGATGAAGACTTCACTCTGTGGGGACGTGGAGTGGGATAGGGGACAGTCGCCCCAAGGGTTATAGAGGGGTTGGAGGGGACCTATAGGAACCCCCCACACCCTTCTACGGCCCCGGAGTCTCTCTTCCCCAGGCTATATGTCCCCACTGTGTCCCCCACCCCCTTTGTGTCCCCACAATGCCCTCCAGGACTATAGGTCACCCAAGGGCTCTGTGTCCAACAGTTTGTCCCTTCTGGGGCTCTGTATGTTAACCCCTGTCCTAGGTTAAAATGTAAGATGTGCCCAAAGTATGTATTCTATCACCATCTTCATGAGCTGTTGAAACCAGGTGGGGCAGTGTTTCCCTTATCTGCTGCTAATGGCTCATCAATGCCTTGC
>VZUI01045156.1:0-16936 GCA_013401135.1 Cettia cetti
GATGGATGGATGGATGGATGGATGGATGGATGGATGGATGGATGGATGGATGGATGGATGGATGGATGGATGGATGGGCGGGCCCAGAGAGTGGTGGGGAATGGAGTTACATGGGGCTGGTGACTAGTGGTGCTCCCCAGGGCTCTGAGGTATTTGGGCCAGCTCTGACTAATATCTTTATCAATGATCTGGGTGAGGGGATAGAGTGCATCCTCAGTCAGTTTGCAGGCAACACCTAATTAAGCTAGCTGTTGACTCAGGTTGGTTCCTAGGTTGTTTATTTTGCCATACGCAAGATCTGATTACTGTTCTCTCCTTCAAACAAGAATGCAGACTTGTACCCACGGGGAGCCAGGGAAGGAAGGATTGTATGTATGTATTCCAATGACTACAAATGTGTTCAAGTCTCTTCCCCAGGTGCATACTGCCAATGGTGCTCAGCAGATGTAAATCAGTAACTCCAATTACTCCAGCAGAGCTGAACTCCACTTTTTTCCATGGGGAATTTAGCCAGTTGAGTGCATGGATAGAACAGTTCGGTGCTTGGCTTCTTATTTTGAAGAAGGTTGTTGTTAAGAGACAGCTTTTCTGGTCAGGAAAGAATTTTTCCCAGACCAGGACATTTCTGTAATATATGTTATTTATTCAGAGCAGTCTGTTCTATTCCAAAAGCGAAGGAGTTGCTCTTTTGAACTATTTATAATTTATTTTAGGCAGATAGAAAGAAGCAGAACCATTGCAGGCAAACAAAGAAACTGCCCAAACTGTCTGAGTAGCAAGTTGGATGGCAAACTCCTCTCAAATCCCCAGCGACCTCCCTCCACCTCTTCGCTGCACATCCTGAAATTACTCGTCAACCCATTCTTGCGAGTTTTGTAGGCCAAGGTGATCTGAGGAAGGTTTAACACAAGAAGATAACTATTAAGGACTGAGGTGGGATGAGTAAATTATTTCTTCTTTTCCCTCAAAAACAGTATTTAGGAGATTTGAGTCACAAGGTGCTACAAAAACCTCCTCCAGGTCAATTTAGTAAACAAAGTGGTCTCAGCAAATTTCAAGTGCCCAGAGGAGAATGTATGACCCCAAACAAGCTTCTATTGTATCTACTGTCCATTAGCAGCTTTTATTGTATCTACTGTTCTCCCACCTTCTGATATTTTCTTGCATGTTAAAACAAGACCAGATATTTCTGCTAGCACAGCTTGTAATCACTGAGTGTTGGCCAGCTTCCTGGCGAAGCTGGGGACAGTCAGACCGTGAATTTGTTAAACCTCTGAGCTTATTGAAATTACTACAGTTTCACAAAACATTCAAGAGGACATAGGAATGAGTCTGTATAGGGAAAGGTGAAGGAATAACCAGGAGTTGTTCAGGAGATATGAATGAAATGGATTGGTAAGCTCTGAAGGCCTTTTCTGTCACTTCAGAATTTAGGATAAAATTAATCCACTTCCCAGGCACAGTGGAAATCTGCATTACAGGAATACAAAAAGAAATGCACATGGCAGTCTATTAGTATGAGGCTGAGTCAGACAGATGCTACAGAAAGGGATGATGCATGGTACCTACAGCATGATGGAAAGACAACACAACACTATGATGTGAGAATAGGCTACCAAAACCTGTGAGAGTCTGAATGAATGTCTGGATTATTGCATTTTATAGAAAGTGGCTCCAGCAGGAAGCAGGCAGCATTAAACACCAAAAGAAACAAATAACAAAGCAGTGGAATAGCTGATACCACACCTCATAAATGTCTAAGAATGGAGTATTTCTGTTCAGTCCAGTAGAGAAAATGATGCTGTTTGCAGTGGTGCATTGGTACCCTATCACAGACTTTTGCCTGATCATCATCTGGACAGCCCCTGAGAGATGCACCTTTGAAATTTATGTGATGATGCAGGCAAACCTGAAGTGGGAAGACAGTGACTGAACTGTTGAAGAAAAGCAATAGACTTTATTTTCCACCAGCACAATGCAAATGAGTAATGCAAGATTCCTGTCTGATAAATGTCTTCTGAAGGAAAAACTTTGGGGAAATATGACAGGAAATTTTTGACTGGAATTACCCAGCAATTATTGACGGTGAAAATTAATTTTGCTGAACTTCAGCTATCTAAATGTCAGGTCAAACCTAGCTTTGATGAACTCTTCTGCAGTCATTGGAAAAGGTGGGCACGCCCGGAGGGTAAATCCTGTATTTTAAGGAATTTACTAGCACAGACTAAGTTCAAAACATTGTGTAATATAAGTAATCTGTTTTGGTTTATGGATTGTTGTTGTGAAGGGTTCATGATACCAGTGGAGCAGCTTGGATGATCTCTTTTCCTCCCAGTAAGTATTTACAGAATTGTTAGCTGAGATAGTCCCCACTGACAGCTCTGCTGGGCAGCTGGTGACCAGGCACACTGACTCAGCAAGGATTTTGATCAGGGATTTTGATCTTGCATTGAAAACACTTCTCTAAACAGAAACAGAAGCAAACCCTACTGTGAAAAGAATAAGTACCTTGCTCCTCTGACAGTGAGGGCATTCCTTTAAGGAACAGAATCTCCAAAACATTAGAGGAGGCAGGAAGCAGCTGAGCATCCCTGAAGAGCACAAGGTGAAGATTTCTTCTTTAGTGAAGAAAATCTTCCAGAACTCAGTTTTTGCAGTGTTTTACCAGATCGAGACACAATTTGGTTCTTCAGAGATGTTGGTTGCTCAGCCTCTGGGTAATCAACTATATGCTACAGTGGCTCCTTCCTGTAGTCCTTTGGGTCCTTTTCTCAATCTTCTGTCAGTTTAGGCATCTCAGAGCATCAAAAGAAATATTTACACTTCAGTGTTATTATTTCTCTCCACAAAGAGAAACTTGGAATAATCTGGAAAGAAACGAGAATGCTAAGAAATTCATCTAGATAAATATTTTGAGGAGCTGACAGTAGCTCATCATAAGAAAAGTAGAATAAAGCATGCAGTGACCTTATTGATGGCAACTAAAGAACTAGAATTTCACTCCTTTTAGAACAATTTTTTTTTAAAATACTTTAAAATTAAAATTTATAAGTGGAAGGCATTGTATTTCTCATTATAAGAGAAGCCTTAGGGAGTCTTGGCCTGAGTCACCTGAGTGACCTTGAGAGGTGACCCTGAGAGCAGACCCCATGCAGCTGTGAGTGCTGCAGGGGCAGAGAGATGGAGTAGTGCTCCCAGAGCCTACTCAGATCTGTTTGCCAGCAGTCCCCATTTCTCACATCTACTGGTGACCAAATGTTTAATTTTCTAGGCCAAGACACCAGGGCAGGATTATCAGGCAGATATTTGATTAACAATAAAAGGATCAAACAGATGTGGGTAGGTGGAAACTATCTGTGCTCTGCTGTACTCAGTCTGGAGTAGGCAGAGTAAGGAGTAGGTAAATTGTGCCAGAAAGTCAGCACTAGAGGCTACTCTGTGGTTCTAGAGACATCACAACAGATGCCACTAGTACTAGGAATAACTATGTGGCACCTGCCAGAAAATACTTTTTTTCTAGAGTCCACCAGTGGATGTGATTTTCTGATTTATCCCATATTCATTCTCTATATGTATTCTTTTTCTGGCATTGGTAGTGTTAGCTGAGCAGGTTACCAGCCTCACACGCTCACGCCCCCTTTTCAGGACCTCCATCTCCCTGCAGACAATGTCCCAAAGACAGTCTCAGTGTAGAAGCAAAAAGTTACCTTACAAGCCATGCTCCCCTGGGTCATGAGAGCATTGCAGTTGTTATTAAAAGGTGCAGAGATCTCAGAAGTCCCATTCATATGTTGTTTTTATCCTGTGATCCATCTCTGTTGTTTGTATTTTCCTAGGAGAAACAGTCTGGGCTAGATTTTGAGAATGTGTACCTGGGCAAGGATGTGTAAGAAATACATATTCCGGGAAAAGCAAGTTCCATAAAAGTAGGGCTGAAGACCAAGAGTGTCTGGCATTTGCTTTTGGCAGACGTGCTGCTGTGTTCCAGAAGTCATCACCACACACTGATCAAAGCTCATTTGCTCATTAAAATCTCTGCATAGCCTTCTATTTTCTGTACAAATTGTATTTAAGTGTACAGGTTATGGCTGGGATAGAGTTAAATTTCTTCACAGTATCTGGTAGGGGGCTGTGTTTTGGATTTATGCTGGACACAGTGTTGATGACACAGGATGTTTTTGTTATTGCTGAGCAGGGCTTACACAAAGCCAAGGCCTTTTCTGTTCTTCACACCACCCTACCACAGTGGGCTGGGGGTGTGCAAGGGGTTGAGACAGGGCACAGCCAGGACAATTGACTCCAGCTGACCAAAAGATGTCCCAGACCATGTGGTGTCACGCACAGCAATGAAATTAGGGGGCAAAATTCGCCACAGGGCAGCTGCTTCCCAAGGACTGG
The DNA here is from genome assembly GCA_013401135.1 of Cettia cetti. NCBI lineage: Eukaryota > Metazoa > Chordata > Aves > Passeriformes > Sylviidae > Cettia > Cettia cetti. The sequence continues at coordinate 4,399 of VZUI01045156.1, forward strand.
CAGGGCATTGGTCAGTTGGTGGTGAAAAACTGTTTTCATTTGCATCATCTTTTTTTGGATTTATTTCTCTTTGTTAGTTTTCTTTTCAATATATAATACTATGAGTAATAATAATAATAGTAGTAATAATAACAATAAATATTATTATTACTACTGATGTTCCTTTTATTACAATTATTAAGCAGTTCTTATCTCAGACCGTGAGTTTTCTCACTTTTTTGAGAGTTTTTACTCTTCCAGTTCTCTTCCTGTCATTCTACTGGGTAGACAACAAACAAGGGACTGTGCTTAGTTAACAGCTGGTGTTAAATCACAGCAATAAGCCATCTGATTCATACATTTTATTTTACACTTTCATATCATTAAGAATCTTTAAAATGTAGAAGAATATTAGTAGCAGGTGAGAGCTTCTTTGTAATGGTACTGAGATCAAATCATCCTGTAAATTAAAATATATATTTTCCTTCAAATAGGTTATTATTCAGAACTGACATTAATTATAGGTTTTCTTAACTATCTTAGTGTCTCTCTGTTGCTGTCTTTTAATGCCCTGTTTCTCATTTTTCCTGCTTTCCTCATCACCTGACACAAATAGAGAATACATAGGCAATTATTGGGATTTTTTAGACAAATTTGGCAGCCTCATTATTTACTTTGATTCAGATGACAGCCCTATCTGACAGGTTTTTTCAGGAGCAGTGTTTGTTAGCTGAATAAATGTAGGTTGGCAGTGCTAACAGAGAATTTCCATTTTGTCTAAACCACCTGAAAATCTCCTTCGATTCAGTATTGAGCACCATTTATCTCCCCACAGAGAACGAAAAACAGCTGGAACCCAGAACATTTCTCTGTAGGCTGTTTTTGCCTGTGATCCATCCAGGCAGTGGATGTTAACCTGCAGCTCTCTGCCAGGTGTGGTCATTGATGAGCCCATGTCCCATATTCCCCACGGGGTTTTGACCATAGGCACAGCCCAGGGTTAGCATGGGCCAGGGAGGCTCTGGGTACAGAGTTTGGAAGTGGCCATCATGAGGGGTGGTACAAGAGATCAGCTGCATGAACATGAGCTGTGCTGCATGCAGCATTAGCTGTGCTGCACTAGCTGGCCCCTGGGACACAGCTTTGTCCCTGGACATCTAGGTTCTTAGGTGAGGGAGAGCTGCCCAAGGTTGGACAGTTTTTGTAGTGTCATGGTCAGGGTCACACCCTGATAAGAAGGAGAGAGTGCAGGGTGAAATGTAGTTAAGGGCTGTGTCTGTCCTTTCACTGGTCTCTGTATGTATGGTTCACAATGAGGTAAAAAGGATGGACCCACTTTGCAATTATCTTCCATAATTTCTTAGAGACCTACCCTGGTGCAACCTACACAAGTCTGAGAGAGGACCAGGCCTCAGGTCTGCACCTGAGATTTGTGGTGGAGGTTTTTCCCCTGAGGCTGCCCATGCACTATTCTAACTGCACAAAGCATGGCCCTGTAGTCCTGCAGGAGCATATCTAGTGAATTTGCTGCCTTGTGAAAGGGGATGAAGATCCTTATGTAGATTGGGTTAGACTGAAATGTCAAATGCTCATAGGTGTCCTCACTTTCCCCAGAGGGGAAGCAGGCAGCTGAGGCTTTCTGATGTTTGTGCTATAAAAGCAGAAAGATATTCAACAAAATGGCTGTGAGGTGCAGATGCCTCACAATGACAGTATGTCTAAAAGTGAACCTGTTTTCACAGGAGAGAAGCAGATCTTTTCACAAAAAAAAGTCCTAAAGAATGACTGAATACACATATGAGACTGAAGGAAATACACATGAGCTGCTTCTCCTAAATGTCATGTTCTGAAGATAAATTCCAGGTACCTTGAGAACAGCCATTTCCAGTGGCTGCATTGTATGACCCTGCACCACAGCATCCACTCAGAAACAGCTGGTGAATTGAACTCCGAGAGTTCAGGCTGATTTCGGCAGTCTTCAGCATAGATCTTGTGGGAGAGATTGAATTTCCCCCCAAACTGCTTGCTACAGCACCAGTGGGACACTTGATGCCTGCTCATCTGACCCAGGATGGGTAAAACATCACAGCAGGAAGGATGATAAATTAGTGCAAAAGGGCCTCATTCTATACTTATATTTTCTGGCATAAATCAGGAGTCATTGGTGCAAATGAGGTTACTCCAAGAAAAATCTTGTAGGGATATGACCAACACTGCCCCTGATTGCATTTTTTTAAAAGTAGGATAAGAAGATGGTGTGCTGGGTGCCAATTGCATTGCAAGTTTGTTTGCTGTAGGAGCAGACATCTGTGGAAGGGCTCTTGACACTTCTAAGCCTGTGCATGAATCACTGCACACATCACGGATCAGCAGGAGAAAAAACCCAAACAGGGCCTGTTTCCCTCTGCAAGGTGTCAAGTCATATTTTCATTTTTAAATAGTTCTCAGGTTCTCCAAGGTGAGGGGAAAAAAAACAAACCCCAGGAGTATTCCCTAAGCCTGATTAGTTTCATGTCTGTAGGTGACATCCGCCTGCAAACTGCCAGAAGCTGCCTCTTGGACTTACAGGCTGTGGAGTGATGGACTGAGGTAGGGCAGAATTTCCAATTGCTGATTGCCATTGCCCCTAACTACACATTTATCTGTCAAGGCTTTTTGACAAATTACAGGTAAGCATGTGTCCTGTCCAATCAATTGCAGAATAGCAAATACCATGATTCATCCCAATGAAGGGTCACTCTTAGTCCTGAGACCAAGCTGTGCCTTGGCCTGACATTGGGTTTGTGGTCTAAGTACTGAGCAAATTTTCTTTTTTAATAGGGTCTTAGTATAAGGAAGTGCACAGGAAGGGAGAAAAGACATACACTTATTTTCATAACCCCTCCTTACCTAGATATAGAAGTTCCCTCACAAAAGGAAGATAAGAAAAAGAATAATTATCTTCTACAAAGGGCATGGCAATGACCAGATGGCTTTAGCCATGTAGAAGTCCCTATAAAAGGATCATATTACAGCTATTTATATGAAAAGCTTAACAATACTTTTATGTTCTCTGATCCTCAGAAGCCTCCATCATGGATACTCATGCTATAATAACACATAAAACCCTGTAATACTTGAAAATATTATTTGGCACAACTGTACTCCCATTCAAACAGGTTTTTAAAGTCATGTATTAGAGACACCATTGTCTTTTCTCAATCACATACATCAAAGGCAAAATTGTGGACGGAAACAACTTCTACTCTCCTGCTACTAGATTATGCCTTGTTTTGATGAATACCCAGAAAAGTCCAAAGCATGAAGAGTGTAAGATTTAAGTGGGATCAGACTTCATATGACCGTGTTTTCTGAGGCCATCTGGTTAGCAGCATGTATTAGGAGAGCAAGACAGCTGCTCTAACAGTAAAGATGAATGTGGCTTAAACCCACCAAGAGCTTAGCAACTGATGATATCAGCCCAGGGACACATTACAGATCCATAGCAAAAACTTCATGTCATCACCTGAAATATCTTCCATGCACTGACTTCTAGAATTGGGTCTTCTATATAATATCTTGCGGTTTTGTCCAGGCCATCTGGAATACAAGCTGCCAAAAGCCGTGAGAAGTTTGCTGCTAGCTTGCTTCAGTACACAGAGTTGTGGGGTTTTTTAAAAGACATGAGAAATGTAAATAACAAGGTGTCAAATTATTGGGGGAGAATTTCACTAAAACCTCACTTTGGAAACAGGTGGTCCTTTTTTTCCAAAATTTTTGCCATTGAAGTACACACATTGGAGCAAGAGGTTGTCTTGCCATTTCTCTTCCTTGTAAGAAGAACTGTGGTTCTTTAAGATACATCATCATCCTTCTACACCATAAGCTTCTGAAGCACAACATACTTAAATTTTTTTTTCTGCAGAACACAAAAGTGCAATTCAGTGAAGTATGCAAGTTCATTCTGCCCTGGACTGACCAGGATAAGTTGTGCTCTTCAATTGAGGTGTGCTCAGAAATGTTTCACTAAATTTTGGCCACAGTCCCCTCCTCCACAAAGCTGTTGTATTTGCTTTTTTCTTCTGAGTTAGACCTCTCAAAGGCGAGAGGCCAGATGGTAAGCACCTGACACAGAGAGAAAAGCCATTATTACCAGTTGTGTAACACAGCTTTGTAACTGCTTATCTGGAGCTGGCAAGGGAACAGAGTTGGCTCAGATTGGGACCCTGTTTGTCCGGCTGCCTGCCCACCTGACTGAAACTGTGGGTCTGCATCTGGCAAACCTGAAGCTTGAGGGAATTTGGGATATGGAACCTTGCATCCATAAGTGTTGACATGGCTGAAGAGGTGTTAAAAAGCAAGGTGGATAGTACAGCCTATTAATCTGTGATATGTGAAAAACTACAGAGATTTCATCTCTGTTTACTTTTTGGTGGTGGTTGTTTTGTTTTCTGCTCAGATTGAAATTTGTTTGCCCTATGCTTTGTGAATGAGTCTGATGGCTGGTAAAAAAATAAAACCAAACCAGAATTTATAATAAATAATACTCCATGAAATAAAACCTGATTCAGACAGAACTAAATCTTTATTTGTTCATTTAAGACAGTTTTTTGTTTTACCTTGTTGACATGCATTTAACTGTAATCATTAACTCTATTGAGGAAGAAGTCTTTGTTAACAATTTACATTTCCTGTTTCACTTCCATTTGAAGTGCCAGGTGCTTATGGTTGGCATCATTCAATAGATTGTTTCATTTTCAGATGCATTCAGAGTTGCACCTTCAAAGCGTTTTCTAACAGAAAATGCAAAATAACACATTATCAGGGGTAACATCATCAGGTGCCAATACAACACATTTGGAGGCCTTTTCTTTGTCATGGACTTAGCCATGAAGCTTTTACTTGCTCTTACCAGAGCTAGTCCTGGAAGCAGATGTACTGCTCTGGGTTTAATTCCTGGGAAAGCAGCTTGTTTGGATGCTTTCTGTTACAGAACTGGTGAATATTTGTAGACAAGATACAGCAAACACGTTGGCAGTCACTGTGTCATTGCTTTCTTCTAGACAAGGGGACAGGAACGCGTCAAATCTTCTGGGATGCGATAGGAAGCCAACAATGCTCAGGCTCTTTCCCCACCTGAATTGCATACAGGAGCAGTCATCTGCTCACTGGCAGCTCACTGTGGGATTGGGACCACAGTCTGACTAAACATGAAAAACACAAACCATGGGAGTTGCAAGACAGGCAAGCAGTGCTGATTCACCCCTGAGAAAATAAAAGACTTTAAACAATCAAGGCCAGCCTCAGCTTAACTTTTTTTTTTTTCACATTACAAAACTAAAAAGCAACAGAAGAAAAAAAGAGACTCTGTGTCTCATCTGAACAACATAAGGGAGCACAGATGATACTCTTTTGCCTATTTGTAGGGGACATAAATGAACTCTGTATGACATCAGAACAGTTTTCTTCTCTGTTTATGAGCAAAGTCTCAATGTGCATTATTGTCACATACTGAGGAGAACAGAGATGTGTTGACTTCCTAATGGGTAAAAGCTGTGGTGCTTCCCTGAAAAAGAAGAGCCAATGTCGGGGTGTTCCTTTTCCTATGCACTTTCTGACTATTTACAGTTGGTTGCAAAGTCTGCATGAGGGTAGCAAGAACAGGTAAGGATTTTGAGTATGTATGCAAGGAGACTGTCAGGAGCGCAGTGATCTGGGCAGAAAGCAAAAATCAAACTCCTCAAATTGGAAAAACATAATTTCTTAACACAGTGCTCTCCAACTTCCATATGGAAATTTCTCTGTTCACCTCAGGAACACTTCTACAAACAAGTAAATCTGTATAAATATAGGATCTTATTCCATGCTGTGTATAATCTAAGTTAAATTGCCTAGTTTGATCATAATTGCTGTGCCAACGAGTAGAGGGAGCTGGGCTGGACATCATGGATGGCTCTTTGAGGCATTTAGTGCTTATTTGGCAAGGCTTACTTCTGCTCTAATGGGTTCACTGGGGACCCATTCCAGCACAGAGACAAAATCAATTTGCTTTCAGAGTTTTCAGCCCTTTCCTAGAGGAAGTTAGAGCTGTGTTTATTTATGATGTTTCTGGTATTGAAAGAATTTACAACGCATTCCAACAATGTCAACAGACACTTATGTTAGTTATTAATTCAATGGACTGACCTAATTTGGAATTTCACTGTATCTGTGAATACATGAGTGGGATTTTAAGATATAAAATGTGATTGTTCCCATCAAAAGCTGAATTGCAACCTTGAAGGAAAGATTATGAAGCATCATCCAAAAAGCTATAGGTGTATTTTTATAATACTGACTATTGGACAGATTTTTGACATATGGTCTGATCTGTCATTCTCCTGATCTTGCTCACTGATTTGGCAAAATGTGAAAACCTGTCTTCAAGAGATTAAGGTGAGAAGGGAGGAAATCTGTGACAAAACCAGAGAAGTTAGCAAGATCAGAAAAGATGAACAGTTTCCCTTAGCAAAAAAAAAGAATCTGGTCCAAAGATAAATGTTTTAGATCTTCTGAAAAATTCAGAGGACCTTCAACTCTAATTACCTTCAGCAAGACTTAAGCACTTGTAACACTCAGGAGAACTATGCTGGTCCTTGAAGGGCTGCATATTTGCATTTTCAATCCTATTAACCTTGCTGGTATCTGTTGGTTGCACACCATATTTTATATGCTGCATATGTCTATCTGACCTGCTGTCAACATCTGTTCTTCCAATGGTACCAGTGTGCTGAACTACAAAATATCAAACTAGGAGTATCTTATTGCCACATTTTTTTTTTTTCTTGTTTCTTAAAAGTATCTCTTCCTGGGGACCAGGTACCGCAAAAAGAAAAAGGATGGTTTCCTTTTAGTAGTTAATAGCAGCTGAGATCTGGGAAATTTGGGCAGAGAAGCAGCTTTTTCTACCTTGTCTTCTGTGTTTGCTGGAGAAGTGTGGGGCTCCCTGCACTAGAAATCTTGATGTAACCGAGCTAAGTCTGGAGATGAGGCCATACTAGTACATTGTGGAGGGTAAAGGCTGCAGTTCTACATTTGTCGAGTCCTTCTGTTTCTCTCCTAAGGAAACAAATAAGAAGCAATGTTATAACAGAGGACAAGGAAGAAGAATACCAATGTAAGCATCATCTCACACTGGTTTTCAGTCTGACTCAAAATTAAAAGTTCACATTGTCAGGTGGTCTAAGAGGATCTGTAAACACAAGAACAGGTTTAAAGAGATTCAAGTTTCCCAGCTTGAAGGCTGTTCAGCAAAATTGAAGATGATGCCAAGCTAGAGATTAGCAGAAATATTAAATGCATGAAAGGATTTTGTATTTATATTCTGAACAGCATTGCACTACCAATCAGTTGTTTTGTTATAATGTGCTCCAATTATCCTGAGCTACTGATGCAAATACATTTTGATCAATTGAATCAATAAGAGAATTTCATTATTGCAGCTTTTGTTCAATTCCAGAGAGCTCTTGATTATCCCCTATGTAAATGTTGACAAACTTTACTCATATTGATTAATGTGCTCCTGGAAGACAGTGAGATTTTGCAGGGATGATGATGATGGGCCACTGCAGAACAGAACAACTCACTGTAGGTAAACTGATTTCTGAACATTACAGTGTTGGCTGATTTCAGGGTGTATTCTGCCACCTTTCTTTAGTCATAGGCTCTGTCTGCAATGCCTTGGAAAGTGTCTGTACAAAAGCATTGGTGCTGAGCTGTGGGAACCCATGTGTCTCCCATTTCAAGGCAGCTTCCCTTAGTTTGGATCTGGTCTGGCCCCAAGGGTGAACACCCCTCAGAGACGTAGGTGAATTCATGAGAAATAGCTCCTGGTTCTGTTTCAGCCAGAAGGAAGCTTGTTTGTACACTTGAAAGCCTTTCCATAAGGTGACCCAAACACAGTGAATGGGAACTACTGACTCAGGTTTAAATATTACTCCTGAGTTGATTTGATCTGAAATGCCACTGTCAGTGAAATTGCATCACAATTCCCTTGCAGCTGAAATTAAGTATTGTTATGATTTTGAAGGGCTTCTTCCTTTGGACAGGTACATTTAATATCCTAAATATTTTTCCTCATTCTTTCTCTCACTCTTTTTCCCACTGTAATTGCTTGTGGCATCAGGCACTCTGATTTCTTTTCTATATTCATCAAACAGCACAAATCCTGCATCCTAATCAGTGAGCTCAGCTATGGTCAAAAGCTGAAGAAAGGAAGACATGACAGCTCGTTATAAGACTTCATAACCACTGTTATTTTAATGTTTCAGAGAGCACAATAGAACTGGTGAACATTTTTTACTTACAAATACTTTTTGATGGAAAAATGAAAAGACACCAAGAGATGAATCAGTGCAGTAGGAAATTGTTGACAATCAGTTGGCTGTCTGCAACCACTGCTGATGGTAAAAAGGATGAACTTTAAAAGAATACAGCTGCTTGAAATAAAAGCTAAAAAAGTAAAACATTTTGCTTTGTGCACAATGTCTGACAGTAACCAAACAACTCCAGTTTAGAGCTTGTGTTTTAAAGCGAGGTGGCAGGAAAACCACAAAGAGAAAAGCAGAGAGCTAGAGATGATGACAGTGTTACAGATCAGACTCAAAAGAACCTGGCTGTTACACCATTCTCTTATCACCACAGCCATGAAAGCTTGCAGGAGATAATCAACAGCTTCTGCCTCAGAGATATTATCTGCAGAGGAAAAAACACCCACAATTTCCCCTAAATATTATACCTAAAAGCATTTTTTTAGCAGCCAATGTGTATTTTTCCCATATTTAAATTCTTGTTTCTCTCCTCCCCCCTTAAATTTCATATTAAAAACATAATTCATATTTTCCAGCAAGTTTTATCCAGTCTTAAGTGTGTTTGGATAATTTGCAAGTAATTCTGGAATGATTAACCCAGTGAATGCAGAGATCATTATCAAAAAAGCGCAGCATTTTAGATTTCTGATTTTTTTAAAGAATCTATTTTAAGAAGCTTTTCCAGTCAGGAAGAAAAATCAAATAAATTAAATCTGTGTGTGAAAGCTGGCTTTTACACCTTGCTGTTTGTTTTTAACAAAACACATACAATCATGTTAAATTTCTCTTCACTTTTTATTATCCCCACTACAGGACTGAACACATGCAGAATTGCAAAGAACCCTTTAAAACGTGTGTAGAGAGTCTTCCCTTGCTCCAAGAACATATCACAGTTAGGGAGAAGAGCAGGAAGACCACTGGCAAGGCAATGTAACTCACTGTACACTGAGAGCAACCACACAGCTCACCACAAGACAGCAACTATTGTGATTTCTAACAACTCTGCACTGTAGTGGAATTTCTAGCTCCACTTGCTACAAACATTGCTCTGGTCACCCTTCACCATTTTGACTCTCTTTAGTACACACTGGAAATGACTCCGATCAGAATTTGCAATCCTGAGTCTGCTCTCAGCCATGAGAGTCAGTCCGCCAGCAAAATGTTTGGAAGTAGTAGGCTGGAAGGATAGGGCCCTACTTATGTCCTTAATTGGAAGGGAGAGTACCTAGTCCATTCTTGTGTCATTATGAGATGGTTGTTGGCTCACCTGGAGGTGATTGTGCCCAGCCTGGCACTATGGGCTTTCCCTCAGTCCCACAGGGAGAAGGTGGGAGATGGGAAGGTGGGTCATCATGGATGAGTTTGTTGTGAGCAAGTCACTTACCAGCCTCCCCACCTCCAAGACATGTGATGTCCTAGACGTGAAAAATACTAATTTAATTTGCTAGCATAGGGCTGTTGTAGTAATATCTTCAGAGGTGGGATGGAGTGTGGTGTGGAGCCAGTGGCTGCAGTTTGGTGAATTGAGTGAAGAAGGAGGGTTCTGCACAACTGCCCATTGGAGCATGGCTGGCTCCAGCCCTCCATTTTCCTGGATGTGCAGAAGGCCACCTCACCCATCAGTCGCTTGGGATAGCATCAGCCTGGACAAGCAGCATCATGCCCTGACATGTGGGCTCAAGCAGCAAAAGCAGAAGGAACCATTGCCATGCCAGTCCTCAGGCTTTAGCAGGGGTCAGGGGCAGACCTTGAGCCTAGAAAGGGTACCAGACACAGGGGCCACTCCATGACACTGTGGGTTCAAAATCTGCAACACATTACCTATGAAATGACAGAAACCATGTCCCTCTGGCAGTGAGGCTTACCCTCACAGAGGTGGCCTCGTGTGTGCACGTCCTGCCTAGCACAGCCTGTGAAAACTAATGGCCAAAAGGGCAGCCCCTGGGACCAGGCTGCACATCTCCCAAAGCTGTCCCTTACAGTCCATCAGAGGGCAAGGGCAGGGCTCTGAATTGCTCCCTGCATCTTGCAAGGCACTTAATGCAAAATAAATGTTGGTCAAATATGAACAGAGTTGTCAATGAGAGGCCACACAATGCTGAGCAGAGCCCTGAACCAAGGATCATAACTTGAACATTCCAGTGAGACGTGCCTGGCCGAGTGTTTCTGAGGAAACCACTGACTCCCACTGTGACAGTACCTCTGATATATTTCTGAATTTATTCAGCAGGCATATATCTGTATGTGTATTCACCAGAGATGCTGCAAGCACAACAGAACCTCAGCTGCCCATTTATTTATCATATTATTTAAAAGCAGGAATGCATGCAAATGCTCTCTAACAGTTAGGTAGGAATAACTGCTGAAGAAAAATTCTAGAGAGAAAAGGGATTCCTTGGAAGAGGTTGATGATGATTACATAATTAGGGAGGATTTTAACCCCAGCTAAATTCTCGTGGGTACAATTTGCTTCCAAAAGAGGGACAGATCTGCTATGCTATGTGCTGTGAAGTCCAGTCTTACTCCCCTTCTGCAGTAGGAGTCACTTAATCCCACCCTCTATCTCCCAGGCATTAAATCCTGAAAAGTATCAGTGAATTTACTGGCAAGAGCCCACCAGAAGCCTTGGTGTTCCCCAAGCACAGCAGCTGCTCCAGCTCCCCCCACTCCCACAGTGGGCTTTCACTGCAAGTCTGGCTATGTAGTGCTGGACAGCCTGTGAGAAATATATTACAGGCTGACCATACAGAGTCTGTTGGCTCAAAACATCTGTAAACAGCTCCTGGAAGCCTGTCAGATATATCAGAGAAATGTAAAGAAGGTATATGATCTTTTACCTTGGTAATATGACTCTATGAAGTGTTTGTGAGATACAATAACCTTATCAGACTTTCCAGCATCCTCCCCCATCCCATAGGGGTGGTGACCAAAGGGAAATAGGATTCAGGCTGATTGAAAGAGACCAGGTAGAGGGAAAGTTCTGGTGATGTCTGATGGACAATGTGTCTTGACTATCCCTTTATAATTTAAAAATTGGAGCTTTTTTTTTTTGGCACATTTGCAAGTGTGCAGTTTAGAAAATGCCTGTAACTCAGGGTGATAGGAATGGGAAAAGCTGACTATAAAGTACATGGTTATTCCTAGCTGGATATTTCTCCATTCCTGATGCAGGTGGGAAATTGGAGCTGCTGTGACTCATCAATTTTCCTGTTCATGGTGTCAGGTATGAGTGTCACTCTATATTTGGAGATATCCTTAGCAAGGATGATAAAAAAACCCCATGAAGCACAAAAACAAGTCAAGCAAGAGGAAAGTCCCAAACCACTGAAATGCAGGAGAGGAGATGCTAACAAAAATAAAAATTAACACTCAACTTTCTGGAAGGAATCACCATAGAGTTGATTTAGTGACAGCACTGACTTAGTGACATCACTGGAAACGGGGAATTCAAGCTGAGCTTTTCAAGAGACCACAGTCCATTAGAAGTAGAAATGTTATTAAAATGTAATGGGATTTTGGAAAATAATATACATAGACTCCTTTTAAGTCCCAGGCATCATACACAAGTTAGATTCATTTTAAGGGTGAGATCTGTAGCAAGCATAGTCAGAGAAAGTCTATTAGAAATGAATAGCTTTAAACCAAGGCAGTTGTCTGCTGAGATATGTAGGTACCACCAGATTTGCTCTGGTTACTGGAGCATTATTCCAGTCTGTGCACCAATTTCAAAGGTGTACCTTTACTTGTTCCTTAAAATTCTTTATTAAAGTGATACAAAAATAAAAAGCAAAAAACTATGTGCCTGCATGGCAAATATACCAGGAAATAAAATCTGGAGGGTTTTTTTCTGCATTTGTGAGGTATCTAGCTGTCTTGGTTTAGAGACAGGTATCTGCCAGGGGAAACTAGAGTTTTCTCTGGAATGGAGAATGTAACACCCCTTCCCTCCGAATTACTAAAATTTTGCAATTAAGGGCTTTCAAGCAAAGATTTGGGAATAGGAATAGCTGTTCTTTACTAGGAATATTAAAATAAACAAATGTAGTAGTACAGAAAGACAAGCAAACAAAACAAACTGGAAAAAAACTAAGGAAAACCCCTGACAGAGTCAGGGATGTGACCTGGCACCCTGTTGGTCAGGGTGTTAGAAGCAGTCCAGATGAATCCTTCTGGAGTAACAGATGCAGCTCTGTGGAGTAGAGATGATCCTGTAGAAAAGTCCAGTGATGGTG
>VZUI01045157.1:0-15104 GCA_013401135.1 Cettia cetti
AGGCGCAGGCGCAGTGCCGGGCGGGCTGGGGCGGCGCGGCGCGGGGCGGGGCCAGGCGGGCGCGGGGGCCTCGGGGCTGCGGCGGGCTGTGGGCACGGCAGAGCCCGCCTGCGCTGGGACACCTGCGGCAGGTGACACGGGAGCACATCCGGGCGGGTTTGGAGTGTCTCCAGAGAGGGAGAGTCCGCCACTGCCCTGGGCAGCTGTTCCAGTGCTCCGCTACGCTTAAGTTCTTCCTCATGTTGAGGTGGAACTTCTTGTGTTTCAGTTAATGGCCGCTGCTCCTCTTCCTGTCGCCAGTACCACTGAAAAGAGTCTGGCACATCCTCTTGACACCAGTCTTTGAGATATATCAGAGAATCATAGAATATGCTGAGTTGGAAGGGGCCCATCTGGATCCAACTCCTGGCTCTGCACAGGACACCCCAAGAGTCACACCCTGTGCCTGAAAGCATTGTCCAAACACTTCTAGAACTCTTGTCAGCCTGGTGCTGTGCCCACTTCCCTGAGGAGCCTGTTCCAGTGCCCAAACACACTCTGGATGAAGAAACTTTTTCTAATATCCAATCTAAACCTCCCCTGACTCAGTTTCATGATGTTTCCTTGAGTTCTGTCACCGATCGTGAGAATGAAGAGATTGGCACCTGCCTGTCTACTTCCCCTAGTGAGGATGTTCAAGACCGCACTAAGGTCACCACTCAGTCTCCTCCAGTCTCAACAGACCAAGTGACATCATAAGGCCTCATAAATCTTCTCCTCATAAGGCTTCTCCTTCAGACCCGTCACCATCCTCAAGGCCTCCTTCGGATGCTCTCTAATAACTCAATGTCTATTTTATATTGTGATGCCCAAAACTGCTCCCAGGATTTGAAGTGAAGCTGGCCCAGCGCAGAAGAGGGCGGGACAATCCCCTCCCTTGCCCAGCTGGTGATGCCCCCCAGCACATGGTTGGCCCTCCTGGCTGTCATGACACTGCTGATTCATATTCAAGTTCCCATTTGTATGTATTGATGAGATCCCTTCTCAGTCTTCTCTTGACTAAGCAGGCCCATCTCACTCAGCCTCTCATCTTAAGACAGATGTTGCATCCCATAATCATCTTTGTGGCTTCCGCTGGACCTTCTCCAGCAGCTCCTTCTTTTTCTTGTACTGAACAAGTACAAGAGGAGCCTGGAATGGACACAGCACTCCAGATGTGGCCTCACTAGGGCCAAATAGAGGAGGAGGGCCACCTCCCTAGACCTGCTGGCTACACTGTTTCTGACGCACTCCAGAATACCATTGGGCAGTCTGGCCACAAGGGCGCACTGCCAGTTCATTATCAACTTGTCACCCACCAAAACTCTCAAGTCCTTCTCAGTACAGCTGCTCTCAAGGTCAGACCCCAATCTGTGCTGGTACTTGGGAGGTCGTGGACCCACCTGGCACCAAAGTGAACCCTGGGGTGAGCAAAGCAGCCCCCACACCCAGATTGACTGCATCAGAACAACATCTGGGCACAAGCAGAGAAAGGGAAATAATATGTTTCAGATGGAAACCTCTTCCATCTAATTGATAGTGAAATTCCCATACATTTTTAAAATATTAAACAATTCAAGATCTAAGATAATTTTGGAAATACTTGGAATAATTGTTTAAATTTATTTAATCAGGGAAAAATTGAACTAGAATATTCTTGAGAATATTCTCAAGCTAGAATATTCTCTACAGAAAATTCTTCTCGAGAAGAAGTGACTAAGAGAAGACCTCATCAATGTATACAAGTATGTAAAGGAAGGTGCCAAGAAATTGGAGCCAGGCTCCAACAGGACAAGAGGCAATGGGAAGAAAGTGATGCACAGGAAGTTCCACTTGAATATGAGGAAGAACATCTTTACTGTGCAGGTGACTGTGCACTGTAACAGAGTGCCCAGAGAGGTTTTAGAGTCTCCTGCACTGGAGACATTTGAGAACCTTCTGGATGCAATCCTGTGCAATGTGCTCTGGGATGACCTTGCTTGAGCAGGGAGTTTGGACTAGGTAATCCACTGTGGTCCCTTCCAATCTTATCAACTCTGTGACTCTCTGGCAGTGAAATGCACATAAACTCGATTTTAAAACATTCAAAAATATAAAATCTAAAATATTTAATTTTGGAAATATTTTCAAGTGTCTTGGAATAAATGTTCCAAATTTATTTAACCAAGAAAATAGAATATTGACATATTTTTATAATTAGCATGATTTAATTTAATGCTCTGTGTATTTTTCCAGAACTTATATTTTCTTCTGGAAAACAGATTGTAGTTCCTTCTAGGATAATAGATTGCACACCCTGAATTCCTCTGTTATTTGCACTTCAGTACACCAGTATTTTAAAACTTAAATCCTTCATTGCCTCTGGGAGAACAGCAATGGGCCAAAATGATTTTCCTTCTATAGTGAATTCTACCTAATTTAGGATACACATAATATTCTGTTCAATTTATGCTAAAAACACCTAAATGTGGCTTCAGGTAAGTGATATGCAACATAGATCATACTATTGATTTCCCACCTTGCCTGAAATTGAAAATATTTTCTCTCAAAAAGAGTTCTTAAGTTTTCTAGATGTACTAATTTCTTGCACACGTCAGTACTTCCATCAGGGGGCGGCATTTTGCTGTTTCACGCACAGCCAGGGAAAAAGGAAAGGCAGAATTCCTCCTTTACCTTTTTCCATAAGGATTTCTCTGATCGGCCCTTCAGCAATGCTGGAGACTGTATGTGCCCAATAGTTTTATATTTAAAACCCTGTAGGTTAGAGCATGGTGCTAATAATGCCAGGGTTATCGGCTTGATCCCCATATGGGCCATTCACTCCAGGTGGACTTAGTGATCCTTGTGGGTCCCTTCCAGCTTAGAATCTTTTGTGATTCTAATGAGAACACATCCCAGAATTCTCCTGAGGGTTGCAGGGATAGTATCATGTTGCCATCATTTCCTACCACCCTCAATAATGAGCAAATCAAAAAGAGTGAAACCCAAAACTGCTCCAGCTGTAGCTGACTGAAAGTACTCAGCCACACACTTCAATTCTCCATGGCCTCCCAGTCTTGATGCTCTTTGGGGTACTGGAGCTCTCCCCTCTGCACAGGCATTACATGAGTATTTCTAGAGAATTTATAGGTTTTTTCAGACACAAATCTGAGTGCCATGAGAATGTTGTTACTGCAAGCAATGAACAAGACCATCTCCTGCAACAAGAAATGACTGGAGACTCTGAGTGATGCCTCCAGTTACTGTGGCCACTAATGGGAAGGCAGCTTGTGTGGTTATTGCTTCAGCTCCCAGGCAAGAGAGTGTAGGGGGCCTGGGGGAATGCAGGAAGCATTAAAATGTGTATTAGTTGATGGGGACAGTGGGAAGACAAAGGAGCACACAGGGAAAGGAGGGTTAGATCCCTTCATCCCATTCACCTCAACCCTGGTAGTCACCTCTGAACAGCCTTTCCCATTAACTGCATGTCCCTTGGGGTCATGGTGGATGGGATAGATGTGCTGAGCCTTCCTGGGTACTCTGCTGAAGTTTGGAATTGTTAACATTTTTTTTGAGGTTTTACATCTCTGAGTAATAAAGATCATAAAGAAAGTGTATTGCCTGTAGAACTGTGGTACTTGTAAACCATGGACACTTGAGTACTTTTTGTTCCCTTCCTCCTGGCATGACTCTACCTCAGCTTGCTTTGGTTGTGGCACTGCTTGCACGAACACTGAGGTTACAGTGCCTGTTTACATTCCCACTTTTTATTGCATCCATGAGTACTCATGAAATGTCCCCTTGCAGCAAAACAGCCTCCCAGAATTCCAGCTGCATGAGAAGGAATCTTGCCAGCAAGAGGAGGCAGGTGATCCTTCCCTTCTGCTCAGCACTGGGGAACATAGCTGGGGTTCTATGATTAGCTCTGGGTTCTCCATTACAGGGGAGACAGAGACATACTGGAGATAGTATAGCAAAGAGCCATGGAGATGAAGAGGGGCTGGAGCACCTCTCCTGTAAGGAAAGGCTGAGTGAGCCGGGACTGTTCAGCCTGGAGAAGAGAAGGCTCAGAGGGATCTCATCAAGGTATACAGCTACCTGAAGGGAGGGTGCACAGAGGATGGAGCTGGGCTCTTCTTGGTGGTGCCCAGGTACAAAACCAGAAAGAGTGAGCACAAAGTGAAACACAGGAGGTTCCTTTCAAACACTTAGTTTCCTGTGAGGATGACTGAGCACTGGTATAGGCTGCCCAGAGAGGTTGTGGAGTCTCTCTCCTTGGAGCTTCTCAGAAGTCATCCAGACATGGTGCTGGGAGCCCAGCTCTAGGCAGCCCTGCTTGAGAAGAGGGTTGGATCAGATACCTCCAGAGGTCCCTTCCAACCTCAACCATTTAGCAATTCTGTGTCATGAAAAAACCTTCATCATGGTTATTTGCTCTGAGAATAAGAGTCAGCTCTGACTTGGAGCCAGAGGAAGGCTGCTGGCACAGGCTGAAGTCAGCAGAGGGAAATATGGCTGCACAGACTAACAAAGCTGCAAGGGTGTGTTAGAGAGAAGTAAAGCTTTCTGTTGCCTTGAAATACTGAATATTTTCTTACATTAAACATTGAAATTTTATGAACATACCTATGCACACATGTTTATTTGCACACATCAAGATTATCAATCTAGACAGACTATAACACTGGATCTGACTTGTGAAAACAGAACTAAAATACCTACCACATTCCATTTAAGGATTGGATGGTGGTAATCAGTGTCTTGCACCTTTGCAAAGCTGTAATTAGGAAAACACATTTTCAGATTATTCCTCCTCTCTTTAGTAAATCCTTTTGATAAACTCCTGTCTTTGTGACAGGCAGGGGGGCAAAGTGTATCCAGAAAGAGACAAGGCATTTTGTTTTGCATCCTTGTTCAAGCAGGGCACTGTACTGCTTTCCAGACTGCTCAGCTTACTGCTCTGCATACAAAACTTCCTATCACTCAAGCAGTAAAGCAAAATGAGAAGTGCAGAGAAAGCTACAGCAAGTCGATCTCTTCTTGATCTTCTGCATAAATATGTAGGATAAATAGGAAAGAAGGTGAGTAAAGCTGGGCTAGATGCAAAATAGCAGCATACCTTGGATTCATTGAAAAGGCAGGACAAAGTATGTCAGGAGACCTGGTATGTGCTCTGCTTTTCAGGTATTTTACAGAGATCTGCAGCTCCCAGATGCTAGCAGGAAAGTCAAGCAGTCAGGGCATTCCTCTGCCAATTGGAGCTCTAAAGGGGCAAGAAGGGGTTGGGGAGCTTGAAGCATTTTCAAGCCAAAGGGAAGATCAGAGTCACAGACCCTACAAAGGTCACCACATCTGGTACTAGTGACAGAACACATTCAGGTTCTCTCACACCACCTGGTGAGCCCAGAAAAGGGCACTAGTCCATGCTGAACCATTATATGCTGAAGACCTTGCCACATACCACGGTTAAACACCCAGCACCCTGCTCCTGGCAGTGGCTTGTGTGTGAGATGGAATCCAGCTGCCTCACCTGAGGGAGTGATACTGCTTTGCATTTAAATGTTAGGTACCTAGAGAAGCCATCCTCCTAAAGCAAGTATCCAAATTCCCTGTGTGGTCAGCAGGTGTCTTTGAAAATAAGCACCCAGGAGATTCTATCTGCCTGTCTTACATGCATTCACCAAGGCCAAAGCAATCTTCCTTGGGGCCTTCAAGGATTCCTGCCTCTGCTTTTACTACAGAGAGAAAGTAAGCAATCATTGCGGGGTTTACTGCAGCTGTCAGGGTTGGACATCTGGTTTAGCAGGTCTAATAGAAAACTCATCTTCTGGGC
Organism: Cettia cetti; assembly: GCA_013401135.1. Taxonomy (NCBI): domain Eukaryota; kingdom Metazoa; phylum Chordata; class Aves; order Passeriformes; family Sylviidae; genus Cettia; species Cettia cetti. The sequence continues at coordinate 5,831 of VZUI01045157.1, forward strand.
TCCTATGGGACACACAGAAAGATTGGCAAATTGAGAGGGTCACTCATCCTTTCGCAAGGTGGGTGTCAAGGACTGCCCTCCAATGGCCAGCTCTAGTGCTGCCTCATGCTAAGCAGAGCGGGGACACAGGTGACCTACAGTAAACATCAAATTTTGATAGAGTCAAAGCTTATGAGAAAAAAGCTCACCCCATTAATGAAGGAGGGACTCCAGAGGCCTGGAGAACTTGGGCATCTCAGGCTATTTGATTGGGTCCTGCCCTTGGCATTTCTGGGAGACAACTGTGTTCCTGCCCCTCAAAGGAGGCAGAGATGAACCTCCCTTTAGTCATCAGTTTGCTTAACTTGATATATCAGAAAGACAGTGGGAGGTCTGTGGTCTGATGTCCTTCCCTCCAATTTCCCTTCATGTGACTTTCTTCTGGGTAGCAATAATTTTGCAATAGTAGTGAGTGGCTTTGCATATCAGTAACTCAGTAACTTGTTGTACCCTGTAAAATTCTGTTCCCTGCACATTACACTTGTCAAAATCTGTGACTGAATTAGAAGGGATATTAAGGATGAAGACAATGCAGTATATGAAAGCCAGGTTTGTACATGGGAAAAAGTCAGTGTTCTTTCTAGAAGGTTATGCAAAAAATGATTCACTGCTGGATAAAATTGCCCGGTGCAAGGTCTTTGCAATGAGAATTAGAAATATGATTGTTGTTGTTTCCCTTTTTCTGTGCTCAATATATCATGCCAATTTAAAGTTCTTTATAAGCATTCATATCAGAGCTGATTATAAAGTGCACATTAATTTTCACAGGTAGAACATTTGTTTTAAGCTCCCAGTTACATTTTCAGCTTTGCAATAAAAATAAAACCGAAAACTACAAATATTTTCTATTTCTTAGACAGCAGTAAAAACAACTTGTTCTACTGAGGTGGAAAGTTTCCACACAAATTTTCATGTTAACTAAAATATCAACTTGTCCTCAAACAAGGCCATTAAAAATGCAGCAACTGTGCAGTATTTAATTTCCTTCCATTCCAAAAGCTCTGTGAGACATGCAATTCACTCGCAGACACACCTCAAGAGATATGTACATCAAAGAAATGGTACACGTCACGTCTGGGGACAGGTTTTCTCATGCTCTGCTCTCTTATTTCAGGACCCGACCATCAGACCCCCTGAGCAAGCAGGGGGAAGTGTGGCTAACAAGAAATTTTGCACCCAAAGGCAGTGACATTTTCTTTGCTTCTACATAAAATCTCTGGAGTAATACATTCCCATTGTTATGTCATCTTGGCTTTATGAAAGTCAAAGTTCTCCCTGAAGCATAATGACATTGTGCAGTTTGGAAGTTTCTCAGTGATAACAGGGTGATAAACACAGTGTCATTTCCTGCACCCTAGTTCACTGCAGTGTTGAGGTTGTAGGCTCTGTACAGCACCTGGATGGGAGAATGTCCTGATCTAGCACAGCAAATCAACTGACACTGTGAAAACCAAAGTGCATGCCCCATGCAGTTTGCCCTTTAAGAACTGTAATTGATAAAGATTAGTCATATTAACATTACTGTTTGTTTCTAATCCTGTATGCCAATCTGTTAATATAGGACGTTAGAACAAGGCTGTGCTCCTGGGAGGCACCAACCCCATGCCACAGTGTGGGCCAAGTTCCAGCTGGGGAGAAAGTGATCCTGCTCTGGAGAAATGGGGCTGGTGGACACCAAGCTGACAATGAGCCAGCAGTGTGCCCTGGCAGCAATGAAGGCCAACAGCTGCAAGAGTCAGCAGGACAAGAGGGGATGACTTCCCTCTGTTCCATGCTTGTAGGTCTGCATCTAAAGGCCTGGCTCCCCAAAGCAAGAAAATATGGAGATAAAGGGAACAGGCACAAGCTGGAGCAGAGATGCTGTGCCTTTTTCTGGGCACCAGTCCAGCCATCCACCACATATAAGACTATATAACCTGCTGTTTAGGAGTCCCAAGGGGATTTTAGAATGCTGTTGGCTACCTAGTCTTCCACTCTACTATCATCATCAGAAAATTTCACATCTACTTTGGGTCTACTCTGGGCTAGTTACTCTGTCAAAGAGAACATTTTATCAGTTGGGTACAATTTGTTTCTATAAAATGTCTGGTTCAACCTTGCTTATCTCTTTATTGTCTTAAAGGTGCTAAAACTTCACTATTCCTCCACTCTAGTATCATCATGAGTAGAAAATTTCACATCTGCTTTGGATCTACCCTGGGCTGGTTACTTTGTCAAAGAGAACATTTTATCAGTTGGGTACAATTAGTTTATATAAAACATCTTTTCAACCTTGCTTATCTCTTTATTGTCTTTAAAGTGCTAAAATCTACATAGAAGTGGTAAATTAGTGTTGTATTCCCTTGGTTCTCTTTATCTTTCAGTTAAAAATAGAGTAAATCCTTTCACACTCAGCAAGACTGAGTCCAGATCTCCAAAAAGTCAGAGGTTGCTCCTCTGAGTCCAAGATGTATTTCATCAAGACCTGCCAGCCTAACACCCTTTTTTATATACACAGTTTTGTAAGGATATATAGGATAGAGAAAGAAGAGGTTAAATAATATTCAGACAATCTAGCATGATTTATGGCCATTCTCTACCCTAAGGGTTGGTGTTTCAGCAGTGAAGAAATGTAAGTTTCAGGCAGTAAAACAACATCAAGCCAAATGTTGCCTGAAACTACTTGTGCATAAGAAAAGGAAGGATAGAAAAAGAAAGATGCAGGAAAAAAATGAAGGTTAAACCAAATCAAACCAGAACGACTTTCTTCACAAAGTGAACAAGAGGAGAGGCAAGAGGTATCTTTTCTCTAACATGAAGTAGTGCAGTGGTTTGGCTGGAAAAAAAATTCTTCGTAGTAGTTTGTATTGGGGCTATGTTTTGGATTTATGCTCAAAAGAGTGCTGATAACACAAGGATGTTTCCTTCATCCAGTTCAGGTATGCCTTCATGAGTGAGAGTGAAGTGCTGCCATACTCCTAAACATAGCTTCAGGGTGATAGAAATGCCTGGATAAGCTCAGCAAGGCTCAACTTCTTTAGGAAGAGAATGTCTGGGGGTCTTTGAGGATCTTTGAGGCTGATTTCAAGTAGAATCCAAGAAGCAGTGCAAGAAAGGTAATGCTCCTGGGCCAGCTGCTGGGCAGATTTGTCCTCTCTGCCCTGGTGGAATACTAGATGCTTCTAAATCTTAATATCACCAAGTTGTAGTCCAAAGTACACTGTAAGATTGTGTGGCTCAACATCTACTGCTTCTTTAGGCTTAACAAATCTATTTACGAGGTTTTTTCTCCCTCTACTGCCCTTATAAACATGGAAATATTTAGATATTAATTCAGCATGGGTTAAAGCATGGGTTGTAATCAATCCACCTTCTCTACCCGTTTGTTCTAGAGGGGTGCTTTTCATGGCTCACTGGAAGTATTACTGCTACCATTTCTCTTACTACAGCAGCCTCTAAGGTGGCTTATCTCTTTTTGCATTTAGAACTAAATTTAGAGTAACTACCCTGTAGCTCAGTGCCAGATTACCTATGCCTGTGGTTGAAATACAGTTATTCTACTTCACTCTAAAATTACTTCTCTCCCTCCAGTGGAAGCTGAGAGAACTTAAAAACCCTGAAAGGCACCAGGGCAGGGGAAGGTTTGGGGTTATGGGCTGTGCACTGTGTTGCCACCACAAGTGCCATGTACAGTGCTTTTGGGGGAAGCCTTGTAGCAAAGATCCATTTCAAACTTTTGCTTTGCTATTGCTCCTCCAACCTGATTTATGCTGTAAAACTGTGTTCTGACTATGCTAAGGGGAGAGCTAGTAGATTTACTTGGAAAATTGCAGAGCAGTCTCACAATGTCTGTCTCCACTGTTAATTGCCAAATTTCAGCTATTTCTTCTCTTCTTATGGTTCCTTTTCCAGCTGTTCCTCAGTCAAGCTATGCGTTAGCACCTCTGCTGCAAGGCACAAAACAGACATGCAATGCACAGCAGACATGTCAGGGTGCTGGAGGGGGGAGCAGGACCTTCCTGTGGGCACCCTTGGCCCCTCAGACCACCCCAGCTTCCCTGACTGAGCTGATCTAGGAGCCCACTTTCAGCTCAGCAAGAACTGTGTCAGAATTCACCGTGCTCTGTCACAACCCAAAGTAGACACATGTTGGAAATTCTTCTGGTCCTGAAGCCCTCTAAATTTTTCAAACTTCCCAGTAGTGGCACGTATACCATCACTGGACATGGAATGTCTGCAAAGGGAACACCTGCATCTGTGAGACTTCAGTGGAGTGGCTTTGCAGACTGTTGGAGCAACAGATACCCACAAGGCATCTCCAGTAGACAGCACCATGGGAAGATGGGCTCTTTACAGCCTGGAACCTTCTCATAAAAACATCTCTTTTGTAAAAACAGCTGACTGTGACCAGTTCAGCTCTGGGCATCCACATCAGCTTTCTTCCATGAGCCACCCAATCCATCTCTCTTTTGATCTGCAAGAGGCAAGCTCCCATGGGGCACAGACACGAGATCCTGCAGTTACTGTTTATATCCAATACACATGCACATAAAATATCCAGATTCATGTCCTAATTTGGGATGCTTTATTTTGCAATCTTAACTGTTTGCTTTAACTGGTGTTTGCTTCTGGGTGCTTTCATGAAGTGATTATAAGAAATCAGGAGATCAAATATCTGACTATTTTTGTTTTCTCCTCAGCTGGTCTGCAGCCTTGAGGCTCATGGAATGGAGTAAGTGGGGTAAGGTGAGCTGTGGATATTTCTCACATAAAATATGGAAAAAAGGAAGGCACTTCTCCTTTGTCATACTCTTAGAAATACCCAAACCACTTAGTTTGAAACCATCCCAGAGTTTATCCTGAAGTTTGGATTTTATTGCAAGGACCTGCAGCACAGCATGGAGCAGTGCAGCTGTGAAGTGTGGCAGTCAATATTTGCTTGCGAAATTCCTGTTGGACTACTGGCCTCAATGACATTGTAGGGCAGGAATATCACCTTGTGTTGGGCACTCAGAGCAAAAAGACTCCATTTTTGATTTTGAATTTTGTTCTCTCTGGTAGTTTAATTTACATTTTTTTGTTTCCAATGTTGAGAGCCCGGGACACCAGGAACTGCTCCTCAAAATGTCCTTTGCACAGAGATACATGAGCCTTTTGTTTGGCTGCATTCTTAACATATTTGTGGAGCACAGTCACTTTAATGTCTAACAAGCTAACAACCAATACCTGCAATGCCCCTCACAGGCCTCCCAAACCACAGTGTCAGCCACAGTTGCCAGCCACAGTTCTTGAAGTTCCGGTATTCTTGCTGGTGGCCTAGTCAATAACTAAAATGGATTAAAGAGACATTGTTGGGAAACAGTTAAGAAAGACATGTGACAAGACATCCTTGTGAACAGCAGCACACAAACAATAGGACCTGAACTCCCAGGTCACCCAGGTGAGGCACAACCCACATAAGCACACAGCTGCCTGCCCTGTGCCAGCTCAGTGCGGGCTCCTGAGGGACACAGTGGTGATTTTGAGCTGGTTGGTAGCAAGGAAGATGGAAAATCATGTCAGTAATCCAGTCCCACTATGACTGTGACACAAAAGCAATAGCTCTTAGGCAAGCAAGAACCTGCAACATCCCCATTCTTCTTTTCACAGCTGGCTTCCCTGCCTGAAGGCAGGAGCAGATTTCTAGAGCAAGACTTTTCAATCCACAGATTTTAAGTCCTAGAATAGTCTCAAGGATCTGCCATAGACTCAAATCAGAAGTAAGAAGAAAATATAAGGACACTATATTTCCTCTTGAAATAACTCAAACTTTGGTTGGGCTTTCAGAAGGCTTCTCCCAGTCCAGGTAATTTTAATTCCAGAATAATGAAGAATGTCAATTGCCATGAGTTGGTATCTGCCTTTAACAAGAGCTGCATTGGGCTGTCAGAGAACAAGATATCCTTGCAAAGGAAGTTTCAAAAATATCTATCAATACCACATCCTTTGATATGGCACTGAGTAAATTTTACATGTGTCAGTTTATCTTAAGTAAGGCAAATATCAGATGTTTGTCTACAATGAAAAGGGTCACACTAACAGTCATAAAGCAATTCAAGAATCTTGAGAGGAATGTCCTAAAAAGTGACAAGTGTTCGTACATCATTAATACATTAATAGTGAGATACCTCAGGTAATGTTTAACTGTAGAATGAGGCTTTAGTAATAAAAATGGCACTTAAGTAAGCATTAATTATTCTTCTAGTCAAGTTACTCTTCCTCTAATTGAAGTATTATCTTCAAAAATTGGAGTGATTCAATAAGGGGCATATTTACAAACACTTTGTCTTCAGGCAGAGTCTAAGGGTTATCAGCATAGACATTAACAAATAATGCTTGAGTGAAAGTCGTATTTTGGATCAGTTTTCAAATGCTAACCAGGAATAAAGGAGTTTAATGGCATTTCGTATGATGTATTCTTAGACTGTCACGGGAAAATACTATCTATCTATATAATAGCACTATCATAAAATGTCAATTTATGTAAAAAGATTGGTTTATTGGGTGCAAGAGCCCCAACTCATTTACCTGTATGACCAGGCCAGTCTAATCATTGTTTGCATTGTTGTTAATTTTGTTTAATGGTTGAATTGGAATTATTTTTAGTATTCATTTGCATACACAAAAGTACTCTGGCATAGGCAGACATAGGTACATGTGTGTCCAGGAACTGAGGGAAGAGCTTCATATATTCATTCTTAAGAAAAACAGGGTTTTGTAGATGCATCAATCAGAGAAGGGTGCCTGGGGTACTCATCCTCAATCTCTCCTGCTGTAAATTTAGAAATTAATTTGTTGGTGCCTTAAGGAGACAGCCCCTATTCTGCATGTCATTTATTCTTTCTACACATTTTGCTGGCACCTTATTCCTCTGCCACAGACATCATGTTCTCATCCTCTCCAACCTGCCTCCAGAATGCTAAAACTATACAAGCCATTTGGAGTTTTTTTGACTAGAAAGTACATGAGGGCATAGGATGTCCACAACCATATGTGACCTTAACACTCCACCCTTAGCACTCCATCAAAGTTGCTCCTCCTCTCTACAACCCCAGCTGAGTCTCTGGCCCCCTGTGCTACTCCCAATGCTCCATCATTGTGGGGACAAAGACAAGCAGGTTACAGCCATGGTGCAGCATGTGCTGGGCGCCTGTTTGCACCCCAATGCTCCCTCCTGGCAAGGCTTTCCTCACTCTCCTGGGGAGGCTGTGAAGGTCAGTTCTCATGTGACAGCTTCACCATACTGCTCTGCTGACTGCAGCTCCCTGGGACACGTCACCTTCACCTGCTGTGACTTCACCCCGCGGACCTTCCGAGCTCCTGGCTGGCAGGAGCTGTGCAAGTGCTGCCATTCAGCAGCTCAGACCCACCAGGGTCTTGCTTACACGACCTACCTAAACCCCAAACCCTTACCATGGCTTCTGGGATAAAACTTAAAAGACTGAGTTTAAATATTAACAAAATGCTCTGGTGCACCAGGCAGTCAAGGCTGAGCACAGTGTTCTGCAATTGGGTTATACCAGTTTGGAAAAATTCTGCCTTTCAATGGCCTCATGCATACACAACAAAGTTTCATTTTCCAATGTGTAAGCAGTTAGCAAGAGAAGACATCTGCTGTCCTGAAGAATTTTTTTAAGCTCCTAAGGCTAAATGAAGCTCAGAAGCATCTCTTTCCAGCCCAGAACAATTGCTCAGCTGTTTCTGCTCTCCTTTGGGTTGACAGGAGGAGGGGAAAGACTGGGAGCAGGGTGGTGGGGACATCTCCTTGCTCTTCTTCCTCAGCAAGGCTGATGGCTGAGCCCTCCAAAGGAGGCTTGCAGAATGGTCACGCTTCCACAAGAGCACGCAGGCAGCCCTCTGTGCCAGGGTAAGACCTCCAAAGGTTAATTTGTATTTTCTTGCATCCTGTCGGTCTCCCCAACAAGCTGGCTCTCCTGGTTACTTCAGCCATCTCACCAATCTGCAGTTGGGCATTTCCACCTGCACTCTCCTAAACATGCCCAGACTGTCTCCTTTGCATAACCCTGATAATTTCCATAAATTGCTGGTATGTCTCACTATAGAGAGTTGGAGTTTAGTCCTTGGAACAAAGCTCAGTTGCTTAGAATTAACTAATACTTACTTAGCTTCAGGTGGAAGAAAATTGTTCCAGAAACTTAAAGGATATCTTAAAGTACATGAGGAAGGCAGAGTGGTTCTTGTGGAGGTGGAAATCCTTTTGGCAAAGCCTCACTTCACACCCAAGAGATGAGGCAGGATGCTTTCCAGGCTTGCCAGGACTAACAGCAGGAAGTCTCTTCCCACCCTGGGCTGCTCAGAGCCCATTGGGGCCCAGGGTGCTCTGGGTGGCGCAGCCTTTGCAACCCAAACTGCAGCAATGCAGCACTTTAGAATATCATGAGCGTCTGGAAATTTTGTGTGTATGATTTTTTTATTGTGCTTGTTAATTAGAAGTTTGAATCAATGGGACCAGCAGTGCTGCACCATACATTGCATCCATAACTCAGGCAGCAGTCCTTGCCCACCCTGTCCTGACGGTGAATCCTGCCGTTCCAAAACAAGCTGTAATCTGACTCCCCACTGCTGTTTCAATCAGGGTCTGAGAACACAGTTGAGTAAATAAAGGGCTGGATTGGCTAATGAAAAAGAATGATTCAACAAAAGGAGGAATACACACATTTGTGTGGTTGTTTTTCTAGGACAGAGGATATTTAATTGGGGTTGTCCTGATTATGACTTAGACTGCAACCAACTCATCTTTATCAGATGTACTTAGATACATGGGTTTTATTTTAGGCCCATCCCAAGTTATAAATTAAAAGGCCTTTCCAGAAGACCTTGGAAAATATTACATCATACAAGTGCAGCCAATAGGTTAAAGATAATTAACTTTTGATCATAAAGGCAGATAATAAAAAGAATACTACATTTGAAAGCATTCTACATGAAAGCCACTATGATATGAAAGCATACTACAGTATTTGTAATGATAAAGCTTTAAGAGTTAGTTGTAATTATCATTGTAAACATACAATGACTGAGTAAGGTATATGGCAGGATGTTGGGGGTTGAATTTGGTTTTTTTTTGTTTGTGGAATTTTTCCCCATTGGGTTGCCAAGGGAACTAATTGCTGGGTGCTTATGGGTGCTTGTCCAAGGCAGGAAAGGAAGGGGTGGGGGGCAGTTGCTCTCGGACTCCTGGCTTTGGTCTGCCTGC
>VZUI01045160.1:0-15177 GCA_013401135.1 Cettia cetti
CATCTGTTACTCCAGAAGGATTCATCTGGACTGCTTCTAACACCCTGACCAACAGGGTATCAGGTCACATCCCTGACTCTGTCAGGGGTTTTATTTTAGTTTTTTTTCCTGTTTGTTTTGTTTGCTCGCTTTTCTGTACTACTACATTTGTTTAATATTCCTAGTAAATAACTGCCATTCCTATTCCCAAATCTTTGCCTGAAAGCCCTTAATTGCAAAATTGTAGTCATTTGCTGGGAAGGGGGGTTACATTCTCCATTCCAGGGAAAACTCCAGTTTTCCCTGGCAGATACTTGTCCCTCTAAACCTGGACAGAGGCAGAACAACTTTTTTTTAAACACATAGGATTCACTCTTGAGCATGGTCTCTTCAGCTTCAAGCCAAGTAGGACATTTTATTCTCATATTCTTCAGCTTAGTAAACATCCTATATTGAGCTACGGGTTCATGTCCCTATTTTTCCATCAGATAAATTGTTCTGGAGAGCTCTTTCCCAGCATTTACGTTTAAAAATCATATACTCTCATGGAAGGTTTCCATGATTCACAAATTCACTCTGCAATCTATCTAAACCTTAGATAATAATACATAGCTTACATTTTCTGCAAGTTCTAGTTACAAAATTCCACATAAGCTAAGAACTGACCAAATCAGCTTGCATATTCTTTTTGAAAGTAAGGTAAATGCTTTCCAGTTTATCTCAGATGGCTTTATTCTTCTGCCTGTAGCTATAATTGCACCCCACAGCTATGAATGCACATAGGATTTCAGAAATGCTATCTCACAGGATGAGTGCATTCTGATAAAATAGTAACATGAAATAAATATTAGAGAGAGATTATGAACTGAATTTTTTTTAAAAAGTGAAAAATTCTTTCTGCGTACATTATATCAAGTTTCTCTGAAAATCCAGTAGGGCACCATTTAAAGATTCCTTTAGTTTTTTTCACAATCAAAATTTCCTAAAAGCAAGTATTTCAAGGGAAATATTTTTGCTACCACAAAATAGAGTTGTTGTCAGTGTTGAATGTAGTGTAACTATATTCATGCTGTGCAGGTTCATTTACACATTTCAATACATGGATTTTTTTAAAAATCATAACAATACTCCAATTTCAACATTAATCTTTAACTCCTAACGATTTTATGACTGACATCTATCCCAAATATTATATGAATTGACCTAACAGCGTATAACTTTTAAATTCAAACACTAGCCACATAATTTTTGGGTTTGTCTTTAATGTACCAAATCTTTCATCTGATGTAATAGAGGAAAAGTTTTCACTGATGTCATCCGTGTTCCCAATTGCAAGTTAACTGATATATCTTTAACTTAGTTTCTATTAAACCTGTTTTGCAAAGGCAACGCGAATGCTCCAGTGACAATGTGTTGCAGTTAAAACACGTCTGTGTCTGCTTTGCTGGAATTCATAGCACAGGTTGTTACATCAGTCAAGAAAAATGACCTCTTGTTGAAGAGGGAGAGAAAAGAAATTGTTTCCTAATTATAACATTTTAAAATAAAAAATGCAGACAAAGTTCTAAAAAAATTGTAGCTAAAAAAATTTGAAAGACAGAGGATGTACATTCTGGACCCTGTTATGTACTAGTCTTTTCTATTTCATTCTTATCATGACCCCTAATGACAACTTTCAAGAAAAGTATAAGAGATACGTCTTCTCAATTCTTATTCCTTTCCATAGAGTAGAACTTACTTATCACTCTTATAACTGGTTTTTTGTTTTATTTTGGCTTAGTTTGTTTCTTCTGGTTGGTTGCTTGCTTGCTTTTTGCCTTCAGAGATTCTGCTTTAAATAAATTATTTTGTTCTTATGTCTAATATTAGAGTTAATGGAATATATTCCTTTCCATCTTATTTAATGAATTATGATTATTTTCTTTTGTGGGCATAAGATTTTTCCCAATTTTTTTAAAATAATGATATTTTTAATATTTCATATATTTAAGTTAGGACAAATTAAAACATATTCAATTAAAATGATAAAATATTATTTGTAACAGAAAGCATTTGAAAATTTAGTTCTATAGAGAGAATTACCAGTGCAACATTTCCATTTTGCATGTTTCACCTCAGCGTCCTAAAATGAGTGTGTACCACACATTTTGAAAATTTTTGCTATTTGTGAGGGATCTTGAATTATATGGGAGGAGAGTTGAATAAGGTGTTGTCTGTGACAATAGGTTTATAAGGAATATAAGGAATATAATATAAGTAGCTAAGCCAACTTATGAACTCTTGGAGTAAGAAATGCAATAATTATTTCTAGCAGCTATTTGATTAAACTGAATTTCTCTTATAAGTTTACCTTTTATTTATTTTTAGCATTATTGGCCATTAAGAAAACCTTCTAATACAATTACTGTTAGTTCTCCTATTTTAGAAACATCATTTTACACTCATTAACTCTGACATTTACTACCTGAATAAATCAAGGACATCAAGGACAATAAAAGTCCAGTAATATATCTGTGGCACCGCAGAACTCAACATGGGCTTCAAAACCTTTGAAACTGGCAAAATATTCAGTAGAGAGCAAAAGACAACCGCTTTACTGCATTAACACTCCTGTTAGAATAATTCAAGACTGATTTTAAAGTGACTGTATTAACTGTAATGGCTGACCAGATGTGTAAAGGACAAAATATTGATCTCAAGAATAGTGTCTATATGACCTCATCAGTCAATTGCAGGACCATGATTTTGTGTTTTAATCTGGGTAGACAGATATACTGCTAAACTTTTGCTGGTGACTTAATCAGGGTATCTGAGATGCTTTCTATCCTGTTACGCTTTAAGCCCTAACCCTGCAAGTTCTTGAAAATTGGTCTTTTCACAAAAAGATTGAATTGTTGTTCAATTAAGATGATTACACCGGTAGGAAAATAACCATGGTAGCCTTGATCCTAAGTGAAAGCAGATGATCTAAGTATTTCTATGGTTGTTAAGCATTACTGTACTTTCCATTGTAACTATTGTTCCTCCAGAAAATTCCTTAAACATTGCATTGGATGAGAAATTGGAGCAAATGGAGCATAAGTGCTTGCGTTACAAATAAACCATACAGAGTTTAGCAAACACTTAAAATTGTTCTCCTCATCATACAGATTACATAGAATTCTCAAAGGTATTAATGCAATTTCCTGACACATCAGCCAAGTTGATAGAATTTGGGTAGTAGACTGAATTATGAAAAGGTGAATGGAAAAAAAAAATACATGAAATCTCAGGCTGAAGAATATCTCTTCTGGCAAACTAATTTAATAAGAAACGTGTATTCCTCACCCCTCAAACAATGCTGCACCCAATACAGTGCCAAATCCCATATTATCACAGGAATCAAACCAGTTCTTCAAAAAAACTTTTACTACATTTTTCACAAAAGACTTTTCAAAGTACTTTGTGATGTGAATTACACAGGCACTTACATGATGCTCTTTCACCTCACTATTATCTGTGTCAACTACTTAGAAATTAGTATTTTGTGCTGACATTACACATAAACATCTGCCAGCTTCTGAGAGAACTCAACTTAATGTCATATTAAGAACAAAAATATCTCAAACTATCAAGACCCCACAAAAACAGAAGAGGAAGAAAAAAACACTTGAAAAGGCCGTATTATAAATTTATTCTAAAAGTAAGGTGATATTTTTTGTAAGACAGGCTACTTTTATATATAGAAGTTCTAGTCTTTTTCTTTTAAAAATCTTAATTTTTAAAAATGATCAGTGTTTTTCTGTGACATTTACTTTGCAAGGTAAGAGCACATGAATGCCAAAATCCATGAATTTGTCATGTGTCATTAGCTACAGCAATCAGTCATGTTTGTTAGTACTAGTACTGAAAAGACAGACATGGACGAAGAGGTATTGACCAATGTTGGTAAATTATCCTCTCAGGGCCCACCTCCCTGGAAAAAATTTTTATCTAGAGCTATGTGTAGTCCTGCTGCAGAGAAGTTTTAGGATGTCATACATAATTACCAACTCCAGAACAAGTGTGCAGAGTCCTTTTGTGTGGACATACCAGTATAGGCCAGAGCCAAAGAGGCAGAGACACAAGTGCTGAATTTTACACTGTGTTAGAGCCTTAAATCTGCAGAAGCCAAAGTTTTTACCTTGAGTACATTTCACTGGTCACAAGTAAATGGGATCAAATCAGAAGAAAAATGGATGGAGATGAAGGGTAAAAATTACCATCTTGATTGGTCAATGGGAAGGGGTTTTGACCAGCATTATTTTCTCTCTTTCCAGCTATGAAACACAAGAGTATTTCTGGTTATATGACTTATTTTTTTTTCAATGCCTTAGTATGCCTGGTGATATCAAAAGTTTTACTTCTGCAACTGGATGTCTTTTCTTGCTGTTATCCTTTCATGATATCTGAGTAAATGAAATCTGCTTCCCTTTGTCGAAGTATGTTTAGTAATTTCATTGCAGATACTAAGTAAGCATACAGAGACTATGCAGTGAATATCATCTAAACTTAATGTATATGTTGCTTGTGATACAGCTTCCAGCTAATGGACTCCAAAAACAAGTTTCAATAAGAACCCCTAAAGAAGTAGAAGACTTTGAAATTGATGATGTATTTTTCAGAAGAGAAAAAATAAGGAGAAATTTAGATTGTTTTCATACACATTACACATTATCATTCTAAAACATTTATGTATTTACTGACATGTGGTCTGATGACACAAAGGCATAGATAAAGAGTTCTGAGGAAGGTCCCCAGATAATTTTTCTACTAATAGGAGGTCTACCTCCCCAGATAATTCACTACTACTGCTGACTTGGAAACCACTAACTTAGTTAAAAAAAAATACATTGTATGAAATGTGATACAGAAAAAAATAGTTTACAAAAGAATTACCATAGAGGAACTTCATGTATCTATCAGTACTTTCTTTTTCTTCTTTTCCTGTGGTTATTACTTTCTTACATAGTTTAGATGAGGGGTAGAGAAGTTATCTTCAATATCTGCGGCCAAGACAATGATTGATTGAAATTTGCTAAAACTCTAACCAGTTTTTGTCACTGATAGCCAACATTGCTGAATTTTCCTCTATTGCCTTGCTTCTTAATTCTCAAATTAAGATAAGAATCAATCCCTTAAAAAGAAAAAAAAAAAATTACAGGTATTTTGCTATAAATGTTAGACCTTTAAACGTATGTATTGAATTATCTGTTTTCATAAAAATTGAGCAAGGGTAATAATTTCTGATAGTTTCAAATAAATCAGACCGGTATTTTTTGGAAGATACAGAAGTCCCAATCCCAAAATCTCGAAAACATAATCAGTCCTGGAAACTACAAATTAATTCTTATAAGGGTCATCTTGCATTTGACTAGTGAACTTAGGATCATAGAGTCATTTAGGCTGGCAAAGATCCCTTTGCTCATTGAGATCCCAAGATCACTGAGCTCAACTGTAACTTGGTTGACCAAGCCCACCACTAAACCATGTCCCTAACTGCTACATCTATGGGTCATTTATATAATTGTGGGGATGGGTACTCAAACACTTCCCTGGGCAGACTATTCTAATGCTTACTAACCCTTTTGGTGAAGAATTCTTTCATAATAGACAATCTAAATCTTCCCTGGTGTAATTTTTTTACATCTTATCCCTTGACCTTTGGGAGTAGAGACTCTCTCCCCATTATAGCCTCATTATAGCCTTTCAATTACTTGTAGAAAAAAATAAGGTATCCTTTCGCTCTGTGCTTCTATGGGACACTAAAATTTCGTTTTAAGCTTTCAAAATTATTTAAGTATAAAAGATCATAAAATAAAGCAGTTCTGATGTGATCATATGTGTTAAGGCACCCACATTCTTCAGCAGTGGGATAAATATGAGATCACTGCATGTCCTATAACTCATCGCATAGTGGATATTGCATCTTCTAAGCAGAGATACTATTTTTCTTTAAAAAACCTCTTATATATACCTCTTATATATATAATTTTTATAGTAATGCCTAATATTGCTTACTTAAGTGTGATATATTTAAAAATGTAAATGTAACATAAAAGTAAGATGTGAAATATAAACAAGATGTTAGAGAAATCAATAAAATACAAGATTCTCATGCATTGTTGTTTAGAGATTTCTAAAAAATCTTCATGAAGAAACAAAAGTGAGATTAGTTTTCAGGAATATTGCTGATAAGGTAAGTAAAATAGCTAATTAACTAACTAAATAAAATAACATTACATTGTGTTAAATAGGAAATAAATTGAAACTTCAAGCATGGATTTACTAGTTTGCTGAAAGAAGAGTTTTCTTCTCTTTGCGAAGTGTAACCCTCAGCATTGTGCAAGACAATTATAAAGGAAGTGCAAAGCCTATTTGCCTTGACAAACAGCAAATAACTTCAGGTACAACTACTGATGGAAGCATTTTATAATAGTCAGCTAATTGAGGGTTATATTTCATGATTCCAGGCATGAAAAAGATCAATACACAGGGTAAAGGTTGATGATATTTAATAATGTTTTGCTTAGATTTATTGTTGTTTTTTTTCTGAGACATCTCAGCTGAATTTTTGTTTTAAATGTGTAATACTTGTTTTAAAATGTGAAAAATTCTCTCTAATGCATAAAATTAACAAGTATAAAAATAATAGCTATTCAGAATTCACTTTATTCTGTCTGAAAATAAGAGTTAGTAATTACAACATTACTTTATCAGAACTGTCTTTGAGAGAGCAACTTATGTTATTGGACAATATCAAAAATCTGTCCCCAGCAGAAAAGAGTGTGCCATCTCATGGGGAAAAGTCTCTCCATAGAGAAACTGTCAAGCAATGTAAACCAGGCAAGTGGATGATCCTACCTGCAGCATGTAAAACTCTCATTGTTCCAAAAGAAAATATCAGATCACCACTAATATATGGCAAATACCTACAAGCTTTGAGTTTCAATGATTTTCTTCAATTTTTTTTTACTATGGAACCCATATTAAAAATTCATGAATTTTCATACATAATTATAAACATGATATCTACTTCTTACAGTAATAAGCTAGACTACAAAGGTACAAATAAACATCACAGAACTTTCCTCTCTTCAGTCTTTTCCAAATGAAAAGATAATTAAAAACTCTAGTGTCAAGCTTAATGGAGTGCACCAATATGTACAAAGCATTTTATTGCTTAAATATACTAAGCTTTTCATTCATTGTAGACTGCACATTTTAATGTCCTTTGGTCTTTATATATGTTCAAGATGTTGAAGTCACACCAGAAAAATGAAAAGGTTAGAGAGATCAGGGCTGTAACCTGTGCCAACCCCTTCTCTTTGGGACTGCAGAGCTTCCTTGATATGTTACAAAATAGTGTAATCAGAAAACTAACATTACCAAGCATTTGTACGTAGCTGATTGTGCCAGATTTATAGAGGATTATTTACACTATTTTTCTGGGTCCTTTCTTTTGAGAGACATTCTTTCATATACATAAGAACAATGGTTATTACTGCAGTCCATTTCTGTGGCTGGCTATCATTTTAAGCAGATGCTATTTAGTGCTGAAATGGCTATTAAAGGCAGCCATGCATGTAAGTGTTTCTGTGAATCGATTAGCAAAAACTGCTCAGTATACTGATGACTCAATGACCTTTATGGTGAGTTTTTTTCTTTTTTTGCTTGTGTTTGGGCTACTTTCTTGACTACACTGAGAAATCCTAGAATTCACCAATTGGCTGAACCTGATATCTGGTACCTCACTTTTACTGCTAGCGTTTTGCTGGTGCCTACACTTGGAAGTGCTTCCAGAGAAAAAACAGAACAAATAAAAAACAACAACAAAGCAGAACAACAAAAACCAGAGACTGTTTTTCTTCACATTCTACTGCAATACCTGTAGGAAAAGAAATTATAAAATCTCTGTACAAAACTGTCTTTGGCTGAATAAGTCATAAAGTCACATCTGATATCTTAGAGGGTTTCAAAATGTATCCATATTATCCATATTAAAGTGATACAACTTCAGAACAGGGCTACAAAAGTAGCACAACAGTATTACAGTGGGAGTTTTTTTATGTGCAAAGGGACAGAGTATAAAAAAGATAATGATAAAGGGCTTTTGAAGGTCCCAGAACACATATAGACCCACAGAATCTTTTACTTTAGAACAGACCTTTAAGATCATTGAATCCAACCATTAATGCAGCACTGCCAAGCCCACCAGTAAACCATGCCCCTAATCACCACATTTGTGCCTCTTTGAAATATCTCTGGGGATGGCAACTCAGCTACTACCCTGGGCAGCCTGTTTCAAAGCTGGACAACCCTGCCCACAAAAACCATTTTATTAATATTCAATCTAAACCTCCCCAATGCAATTTGAAGCTATTTTTCTCATGCTATATAGCTATATAGCTATAGCTTGTTGCCTGGGAGAAGAACTAAGGTTCACCTCACTACAACCTCTTGTCAGGTAGTTGAAGACAGCAATAGCATGTTCCTTTAGCCCACTTTTCTCCATGTCCTAATTCTCTCAACTGCCTCTCACAGGACTTGTACTCCAGACTGTTCACCAGCCTCATTAAAGAAGGCCTTTTTTCATTCCATACATACAATTTCCAGCAAAACCAGAGATGGTGTGTAAGCAACACAGAATAAGGAAGCCCTATTGTTTTCTCATTCCTACTTACAAGACACTGCAATTTTTATCCTAGGTGACTGCTGAATCAGTTTTTAATGAACACAAGGAAACAGAATGTATAACATAGCATACATAACATAAAATACCATAATAGAAAGGCTTATATTATCTTTACTTTACATCTTGCAGTACAAAAATCTGTCTGGGTAGAAACTGAATAAAGTTTTCTTTAATTGAAGAAAATCTAGCAGATAAAATTTAATAGAACAATTCAGATAGTAATGGGGAAGCTGAGTGAGATCTTTGTCATTCTTTGATGTCAGTTGGGGTTTTTTGTGAAATAATATTTACAATGGAATATTATCTTGCTTTCATAAGAAAATAAAATTGACACAGTTTATAAAATAGACAAAATGTTAACCAAGAATGAAAAAAAACCCCACCCTAAATATGTATTTACGCTTTTTTTGTCCTCCAAAATCTTTGATATTCTGTTAATATGTGTTAATTCTTAATTAGTCCTGTCAGTGAATCTGTGTAAAACAAAAATTTAAATGTATGCTATCACATATCATAGTATCACTTGGCTTGGGACCTCTGTCCTTCATTTTATGATAAAATTTTAATATACTTGGTAAGATTTAACTCTATTTTTCTTTGTGACATGTTTATATTTATGGTAATACGAAAAATGTTGCTTATTTTCTTGATACTGAACCTAGAAGGGCCATTGAAAGAACAAGAACCTCATCTGGTGTGCTGATTTTGTCTGGAGTAGGGTTACTTTTCTTTGCAGTGGCTGGTATGGGGCAGTGTTTTGGCTTTGTACGGAACACAGAGTTGATAATACAGAGATATTTTTTGTTACTGCTGAGCAGGGCTTGCACAGAGCCAAGGCCTCTTCTGCTGTTGGTACTGCCACAGTGGGAAGGGAGCTGGGGGTGCCTGGGAGGTTGGGAGGAGACCCCAACTAACCAAAGGGATATTTCAGACCATGTGACATCATGTCAGTATTTAACATAGGGGGAAGAAGGAGGAAAGGGGGACAAATGGAGTGATGATATTTGTCTTCCCAAGTCACCATTATATGTGATGGGGCTCTGCTCTCCTGGAGATGGCTGAACACCTGTCTGCTTATGGGAAGCACTGAATTAATTCCACATTTTGCCTTGCCTTATGCACAGCTTTTGCTTTCCCAATAAAACTGCCTTTATCTCATCCCAGGTGTTTTCTTTTACCCTTCTGGTTCTCTTCCAGATCCTACTTCTGGGGCTCAATGGCTGGCTGGGATTGAACCATGATATCTGGCATGCAAAATCTGCATGTGGCTTTACCAGGTTTTACTCCTTTGAAGCTTGTTCACGTGTCTTTTGAAACACTCCAGTAACATAAACATCTGCAAAACATCTCTTAACCAACAAAAGATCCACAAATTCCTTTCTTTCAGCCTTCTACAGACTAGCTGTATTTTTAATTCTTCAATTTGACCAGTCTGTTTTGGCATCATTTCATTGCCATTACTGTGGAAGTCTTGAATTTTTTTGAATTGCAAAAGAAGAAAATTCTAAGTATTTAAAATTGTTCTTTATTATTTTCTCCCAGTGGTATGAAGTAGCTTCAGATGTAGCAATTGCAGAGATGTGTGGCATCTATGAAGGATAAATGTAATAATCAGGATCAAAGAAGTTAGTTTGCCTTGAAATAGAGTAAGTTGGCTACGATGACAAATAAAACCAGTAAGTGTTTCATAATGCTGTTATGATATGGGAAGATGCAATTTTAGATAAGTACATGATCAGCACAGGTGAGAGTAAATGTATTGAATGGATTTCAGTGGTAATAAATTTTTGACTGTTGACTTTGTCCCTGAAACGTGATCTTATTGGAGACTGAAAAACCTCAGAATTTCTCACATTATATTTTGATAAGATTTACGTACTGCATCTGTATGAGACTTTAAGGAAAAGGAATCCAAGTGGTTCATGGGTTGGTGAGTGGTGCAGGGGATAAGCAGGAGTGAAAAGAATGGAAATTTTCTACTCCATAAGTATAGAATATTTTACATATTTTACGTGGTTTTATTGAGTTCCTCCAAGGTTTCTTAGCTTTAGTAAATATAAATGAAGAAATAAGTGGCATTATTTCAGCTTTCATTATTTTCAGGATTCCACTCCCTTTCACACCACAAACTGCACTGTTAAATATGGGTGGATTTCACATTATTGCCTTTTTTACCAATATGGGAGAAAAATAAAAGAAATATTATAGTAATGAAAATCAGCTGATGGATGCAGCAGTTTTGTCTGTAATGGAATACTGACTTGCCTTATGGTTATGTGGAAAGCCAATATAAGTCACACCTTTCTTCTAAATTCCCTGATAGGAACCTAAGAAGTATCTTTGTCATATGCTGCCTGCTACAAATAAGATAGATAAGAGGCTTCTGGCTCAGTCTTTTGCATACAAAGAAAGATTCATGTTTCCATTAAATATCTGTAATTTGAAACAAAACCAAACCAAACCAAAACCAAAACCACCCTGCAGCTGTTATTTCTCGTTATTAAAAGACATAGAAGAATTACATAAAAGTAGCTAGATTATGCTATTAGCAAGCACATGAACTACTTTATATTCCATCTTTTTTTTTTTTTTTTCTGTGTTTTGAGAGCAGGATGAAAGACTGCTCTCAAAACATAGAAACAGGATAAGTGTATGCTATATCAGATTATATCTTAAAATTGAAATTTTTCCATAGCTGATAAATCCGGCAATTAAGGTAACATTTCAGCATTTTTAAATTGTCATTTTAATGTGCTTTTGGGAAGAAGGGCAGTGGTTCAATATTTTAGAATTTTTTTTCAGAATACCCACAATAATGCAAATATTTGTTTCATAGATTTGGTCACTAAATAGAATGTTCAGGTTAGTTTTATATTTTTGTTTAGAATCAAGGTTGGTTTTAGCATACATGTCTGCAAAAAAATTTTTTTTTGTGAACAGTGATCAGCACATGTCTTTTTTGCCAAACACTTCACATTATCACTTCATCTGAATCAGTGTACAGTGGGTGAAAACTCCCGATGACTTTACAGTCAAGGCAAACATTATGACAAGTAACAGCACAATAAATCTTCTTAGAGAAGCATGTGTGTTTACCATCAAATCAAAAGACACAACCTTTTTTAAGATGAACTTTTGCCCTTTCCATAGCTCTCTCATGACCTTAAAATGTCATCACAAGAGTGTCCACACTCTGTGTTTAATTTATCACAATGACATCTGGCACAGAGCTTGCTCAAAGCAGCAACCTACGTGGCACAATGAGCTCAATAGCAGCATACTCTTTAATGCTTTATTTTCCTCCCTGCTCTTCACCTGTCAGGGAGCAAAAGAAATTTCTTTAGTCACATTAATTGTACATACACACTTATACATGTAATCCTATTTTATGGGGAACTCCATCTAAAATAGATTGCTTCCATTTTTCTTTCTCTTTGACTAGTAATAGTGGTCTGCATGCATCACGGTATAGGAGGAGAAAAGTATGCAGGCAGTCGATGATAAGAAAGGAAATAACTGTTTCATCCATACATATGTAGGAATAGATTGGTTTGAAAAAAATGCAGACTATATACCTAATCTGTGTTATATTTTTGTATCCTTATTCTGGGGTAGGTGTCTTCACTCAACGCTGCTCAATGGATCAACAGGTTAAGTTCTAACAATGATATCCTGTGCATGTGATACACCTGCAATTAGTACATGTACAACTGTGATACATGCACAATTTTCATTATCTCATTCTCCTACTGTCCTCTTCAAATATTTCTGTATGCAAAATTGTAACAGAACCTCTTGAATTCATAATGGAATATTTTAAACAATAGATATTAACTTCCAGAATAGTGATTTCTGGAAACATTCACAAGTGAAACAAGAAAAAATAAAAATATTTTCTTGTTTGAAAAATACAGTTCTGAAACTTCTACAAAAAGATGGGATTTTAGTAAAATGAAAGAATATCTTAAAAAAGGCAGTACTAGTCATTAGCTGAAAACATCCTTACTAAATATTATTACAGCTTTCACCATGTAATTTACTTCTAGTAACTAAATTCAATGTCTGCAATTACTTTTTCTTTACCTAGATGGTATTTCATCTCCAAAGCTTAATGCTAAGGCTATATGCAAAAGTAACCGCAGCTTTGGGTAATTAAAAACAGAGTTAGTATTACTCCTGGATTTTCACTGAGACACAGACTTACCCCAATGACGTGTTTCAAACTTCATGATGTTTTATGATGGTTTACTTTATCAATGAAGAAAAACATTACCCAAAACCTACAATGTTTAGCCTCTGCTTGCAGATACAGAGAGTAACAAATACGTTGCATCATGAAGCAGCATTGTACACTGATATTCCTTATATTTTCAAATTGTAATAAACCAACTTATATTAGCAACTGTGAGCATAAAGATTTTGGTTGCTTCTTTGGAATTAAATAACGTGAAATAGTATTAACAAATGATACATATGAATATATATCAGGAGGACATAATGATAGAGATACACTAGAACAAAGAAGAAAATTAAATTTTGGTAAGAGAAAGAAAATATTTTTTAATATTGTACATTACAGAGGAGTATTTAAGGTATTTTCAGATAAAAGAGTTGAATAATTACAATGGTATAATCTGTGACAACAGAAAAACTAAGCCTCACAAATTCTTCATGAATTTTTCCATGATTTTTGTATCAATCATCAATAAGATCTTCAAAAGGCACTAGTTCAGAACTTCAAGGTGATGAAAATCCAACTTTTTCCTGGTTTTTTTCCATTGAAGGGTTGTAACAGGTTGTTCTAACTGAAAGTTCTAACTGCAGTTCTAACTGCAGTTAGAACTGCAGTTTCCTAATGTATAACTTAGTCTTAAGGAAACAAACCACTTCTTATTCTTTTACATTACAAAAATGTTTTGTCTTTCCTATCTAGAAGACATTTTTCATTAGAGGGGACTCTTATATAGTTTAAATGCCAGATGTTCACTTTTTCTCTCTTCATAGACTTTCAGAGGCCAGTTTAGCACTAATACATGACCAGTTTAGAGAAATAAAACATTTCTTAAAGGCCACAAGGTGGCAAATTTTCTCAACAGTCCACATGCAATAGTGGCTGGCCCAAATGCAGCAAATTCTAAAGTAAATAGTAATCCACAGAGTTTGGTTTTATTTGAGAGGTTTGTATGTCTTACTGTAGCTCATTATGTCTGTTACAGGAACACAGTGTCATACCCATGCTAAGAAAAGAGGTAGAAAGGTATGCCAGTTAGCGTATCCGCAACCAAGCCTGGCTTCCAGTACCATGACGTCAACATTCAATTTTCTGATCATAGGAGAATAGATGATGTGTATGAATATATTTTTAAATAAAGGATGAATTAGTTTATAAACAAAACTTTATTTATTTGGATTTCTACTATTCTTTCTCTTCCTAAAGTTAGCATCAGAATATTGAATTAACATTAATCTAGCTTAGCTGAAACAACTCCAGAAAGTATTCTTGATATCTCACAAAATATTATGGAACATCTTTTTCTCTGAATGTTAGAAACCTTTCTGTTCAAAGGGAGGATAGAAGACTCTGCAGCACAGAGCATGCAGAAAGTGAGACAATTCCAAGGGCTTTTCAAAAAGGTATAAGTGCAGTGGCCATGAGATATCATAGAGGAGCCTAATTGAATTTTCTGTAAAGTGCTGTTTATTTATAGAGATGGGACAGGCAATAAAATAGGAATACATGATGCACAATTTTAATTCCCATTTGGCCAGATGAGCTGGTCCTCTCTACTGCTAAATGTGTATAACTGGTTGTGGCAGATGACTAAGGAAAGAAAGAGAGGAAGAGAGACATCAGCTGAAAATTCTGATGGGTTGTGAAGATTGATACTGGGCTAATTGATGTGAGCTACTGCCAGCCCTTGAAACAGACTCCATAGTACCCTATAATATAACTATAGCTGTGGGCGTCCAAACTATCACTTTTACCCCTCTCAGTTATGTTCCTCCAGTTTACCTGATGTACCTTAATAACTTTATTTCTGGTAACCAAAGTAGAAGAAGACTGGAAATATCTTTGCTTGGGCTGACTATCTTGTAAAGAAAGCCTATATCACTTTCTTATACTATTAGGTCACTCACAACCTCTCCAAAACAGTAAAGTCATCTGATCACCTAGAATACCTCTTCTCTTGATTAGGATCAGATGGAAGATCTTTTCTGATCTCCCTTTGTCACTAAGCTACCTGAATCACCTAAACTGTCTTGGTTTGAAGACAGAGGTCTGCCAGGAAGATGGGAAAGTCCCTTGGAACAGAAAAGGTAATCCCCTTCCCTCCAAATTATTATAACTTTGACATTACCGGGCCTTCAGGCAAAGAATGGGGAAAGGAAAGTTCTTTATTACTATATTTGTATAACAAGAGATACAACCCACACCAACTCTGGCATTAACAGCAGACAGAACCATAAACCCAGTGACCCCTTCT
>VZUI01045161.1:0-28213 GCA_013401135.1 Cettia cetti
AAAAAAAAAAAAAAAAAAAAACCAAACCAAACCAAACCAAAACAAAACAAAAAAAAAAAAAAATGAACAACAAAAAAAAAAATCCCTACCCCAAATGCATGTTTTCCTAAGATGTATACTGTAGGAAGTTAAAAACAATAGGAATTAAGGTCTTGGCTAATATGTCCCTTTTTCTTGCAAATTTTTTCAGCTTTTGATATTTTCCATTTACTTGTTGCCTTCTACAGACAGATCTCCATCTGTTGCTGAAAATCCACTGAATATCTATCTTTTCCTTAAATCAACATATTTAATATATAAGCAGTCCCTTTCATTCCCAGTGCAAGCATGAATGCGAACAAACTCCACCAGCCTGATAAGAATCATATACATTTCCCTGCTGATAAGACATTCAGCATCTCCCAGATCAAAGGTTAATTACCTCAGTACTAAACCCACATACATTCAGACAAAGAGTATCATCTGATTTTACCATTTTCACTTAATTCAGATGTTATCATAAGGAAAACCTGTTGCACTCAACATGTTTTTTGTTATTTTTTTTTACATACACCCCCCGGAAAGGATCTAAGCCTTCAGAAGTTAGTTACACAGCCAAGTATTTTTTACACAGAGTAATCAATACCTACAATATGAAGACATGGTCTTCTACAACCTTTTACAAAGAGCACTTCCAAAATATGAAAAAGGAGAAAAGGTTCTGTGTGATCCCTGAAGATGATATACTCAGATAAATTATAGATTGTCCAGACACATATGCCAATTATACAATTTCATACATGTCCATAGAAATATCTTCACCTTAGATGTGTCCCTAAACTAGAAGTTCTTGTGGGTTGTCTACCCTTCTGAGTCTCTGAACCTCAACAGGTAATTTCCCCAAATCACCTGTTGATCACCTCCACAGATCTATTCTCCATGGAAAAAAACCTAATAATTTTTTAAGTACAATTTTTTATTTATTTGATTTCTTGTTTATTCTAGGGTTTTATTTTAACTTTTTCAACTGCCAGGAGAGTCTGTGTTTCTTTTGGAGATAACTGAATATTCAAGAGTATTCCTTTAAAGAAAAAAAATAATTCTGGGCTCAGTGATGAAAACTGCAATATTACAAAACGAAAAATGAATGAAAAAGTGTCTGGATTTTGAACAAATTGGCTACATTGGATGGAGACCTGAGCAACCTGTGTTTAGTGAATGTCCCTGCCCATGACAGGGGGGTTTGAACTCAATGATCCTTGAAGTCCATGCCAACCCAAACTGTTTGACAGTTCCGTGATAGGATGAAACAAATTTTGCAAATTCACCAGATATTCCAGATAATTTTTTTTTGATTGGCAGAAACTGGTTGTTTTTAAAAAGGGAGTCAGACCTTATCATAACCATTTGGGAGGGCTCATGTAACCGAGACTCCAGAGCTTTCTTCAGAGGGCATTATAGCAAAAGCTTTATTGAGAGAAAGAACCTTTTATACAGTGTTATGGTACAATGAATGGGATTGGTCATTTAGAACAACACCTTCTTGTAAACATCTTTACCAGTAAACAAGTTGGAAAACACCAGGTGTCAGGAAGAGGCTATCTACTTTGAATTGTTTTGGGTTCCTCCTTACGATTTCCTAGGCCAGAAAGAGAGTGTTATGTGCTTAGCTTTCTCACAGGCTTCAAGCCACTGCCTGGAGCCTAAAAATCTGTTTTCTGACCATTGTCAGCTCCCACAAGACCTTGCCACCATCCAGCTTTTGTTGCAAGTTTTCCAGTCCTTAATGCTCTGGCATTTAAGTGAAAATTGCTATATTTTTATCATTCTAGTCATTTGACTGAATGTGCACCTTATATGAGATGGGAATAGGAATCTTCTTGTAGAAATTCCCTATCAGAGTACATCTATAACTGATCAGCTCTGTCCTTACCCTGAGGGAGAGGTAAAGAGCAGTGAAAGGACACATTTTGGGAAATGCTTACTACACAGAGTGATAGTGATAGGTTCTGAAACACAAAACAAACCTTCATGCTCTTCCACTACTGCACCTTTTGTACGTGTGAGTGGTTTAAGAGCTATTGCCTGGTATAATCACCTGGCAAAGACTTTACCCAAGCATGAAAACATACAGTAGATGCTCAGAAGATAATCCATGATAATCCATGTAATTTTATCCTGTTCATAAACATTAACTTTTTAGTGTGTATCTATTTTCAAGTGTCTTTGAAATTCTGAATGTCCTTTTTTTAAAGTGGCTGTATAAGAATAGATATAAACATTGGCATGTATACATGCTGTGCTCAAAACTGAAGGACAAAAAGGATGGGCTGTTGTCATTGCATTACCATGCAATTGCTGTGCGGCTTTCTTTAGCCTTATAATTCAGGGGGTCAGATAAAATAGCCAGGAAGGTCCCTTTTAATTGGAAAATCCATTAAATAGACAGGGACGAGTGGGAAATGTATACTATGAAAAATACAAGCATTAACCTAATTTTTGCTTCGAGATCATATGCTCGAAAATATTTACCAGAAATAAACAGAGCTCAAGGCAAGGGTCAAGCAGCAGAGAGCTGAACAGTTAGTGTACCATTAATATAAAGGATTATAGTCAGTGTATGACTGAGAATAATTCTGTGGATGTCCTGGCAAAGACAAACATACAAAAGGCTTCTAAATGAAACCAATGAAGCCGGAGTTCTGATAGTTTAGGAGCACGCTGGCATGGTGCAGCTGAAAAAGGAAAAAAAAAAAAAAAACCCACCCACTAGGGGAAAAAAGTAATAAACTCTTGCTACCCATGGGCAAACTTCACAGCAGTTGAATAAGACAAATAGAAGAAAGCTTCTGCTGCTGCCCAGAGGGAAATGTAATGACCCAAGATATGACCTGCAGTAGAGAGAGCTCTGCAGAATAAGACAAAAGTAGAAATCTGGGAAGTTATGTGAAACTAAAATAGGATCTGAATTAACTCCAAGTCAGTCAAGCACTGATGGAATTGAGAGAAAAATTTGATACAGCACTGCTGCTCCCTTCCCCCACTTGAAGAAAATTATTACCCAGACTACTTAAATCCAAACATATGTCATGGGATATTTATTGTGACTGAATTGTCACACTGCATTGTTTATACTGGAAAAAAGGCAAGTGTAGGAGTCTCTGAACAGAGATTGAGAGTGGCCCAGCTGTTACATCCACATACTATTAACGGTGAGCCACCAAGACCATTTTAATGTTTAAGACCGTATTTTTAAACTTCATAAGGACAGTAAAGCTTTACAGTTTCCTAGCTGAAACAAATCACTGCTGTGAGAGAAGTCAACGTTTGTGCAAAGTCTGACTTAAGAATCTCCTTTTTTCTTTTTGGTTGGGCTTTGAGTGCTTGAGGTTTATTTTTGTTTGTTTTTTTTTGTTTTTGTTTTTGTTTTTTGGTGTTTCCTCTTTTTGGTCTTGTATTTCAATATCAAGAAATGTGGGCAGGGCAGCTTTCAAGGATAGAAAAGATTTCCCTATGTGTAAGATCCATGTACATCTTTGGCTAGAGTTCTTCTGAAGTAGTAGACAGTGCAGAAAATATTTGAGTTATGGATTAGAAAAGTAGTGATTCTCCTCTTTCTAAAGGTCTCCCAGGTTTATTTATTTTCTGAAAATAATAGAGCTCATTTTTCATCATCCAAGGTAATTAAGCTGAGCATTAGCATGCACTCATTCTTTACTGCTCTTTATTTTTCTTTCTTGCAGTCCTTATCTATTTGACATGAGAGGCTAACATTATTCCTTTGAAAAAAGTACCTGGCTCAAATTTTCCTCCACAGTCTCACATCCAGCAACTCCTTTTAAAACAGATTGAAAAAGCGAACTTTACACGGAAATGCTAACATGAAACATGTTGACCCATCCTTCTTCTTCGCCCTAAATTGCTGAAATATTTGTTGATTATGACCTAAATCTGTCAATAGTTTAACAGCCTTGAAGTTATATTTTCCAGTAAAAATGTTTCTCTGGAAAAGGGTAAAATTCTCCCCAATCTGTGTTATAAACTAAAGATTATAATACACCACTTCAGTGTACTTCTTTTTTGTCATAGGTCTTCTTATCAATATCCATTATACATATACCAAATTATTAAAATAGACATAGAGACATCAATATGTTTACCCATAAGATGGGGAAGGGCATAAAAAAGTGAGCATTTATTGGCTCTTTTATTTCCATCTGGGAAAATGGCAGGAGATATTTCTTTTCCGAATCAAGAATTATAAGTTTGACCAAAAATACACAGGCTTTTAAGTGAGAAAACAAAAATAAGGTTAAAATATGGCTGTTCATTCTTTTTTTACTTTTTTTTTTATTTATCCTCAATAGTTCTGTGTGTATCTAATCTTATCTAAAGGTTCTGCCTTCATTTTATTCTTTGGTGATCTGTAACTATTTGTTCTTGCAGTGACGTTTTCCTCTGCTTTAAACAATTACTTCCTTTCCCTGTTATTTTTTGTCTTGAGTTTACTTATAAGAATCAATTATGTCCCTTTTCAGCCTTTAAGTCTACCTGTTAAAAGTGTGTATTATAAAGTTGACTTTTTGCAAATATTAAAGTATGTGCTATATGATTCATAATTTCATTGTAAGAATATAAGTTTTTATTTCTGTTATTAGTAAAAATTAACCATAGTGGTAATAGTGGAACTGTCTGTTTGGTCGGGATAACATCCAGCAAACGTGGTGAGGACACTGCTGCTGACATGCCAACTATCAATGCCAACTGTCTGTGGAAAGCATGGACCAAGGCCCAAGATGAAAAAGATAAAGAAGAGACAGCCAAGAAACACCCCTGCTGAAACAAAGGGGGACCCCAAGGAGGAGCCATGCTAAACAGTTCCTGGAATATGGAAACTAGTTTGTGGAAAAGTGCCAAAAAGAGTATTTAAAGAGGGCCTGTGAGCTAGCAAATCGTGGACTTTGCTGAATGCCAAGTCACCTGGCCAGCCATAACTTGCAATTCTTTATTTCCTAATTGTCTTTTTTATTATTATTTTATCAAACCTATTTCTTAAAATTTACAAGAGAACTTCATTTTTCACACTACCCAAGCTTTGCTCTCTTGAACATGTCTATTGTCTTCTGTCTCAATGAAGTGCAGTCCAGAGATCTCTGAGCTTGAAAAAAATATAAGCTAGTCTTCTTGCATGAATCACTGCAACATCCCATTGAATCACAAGTTTAGATCTCAAATTAATAAATTCGCTGTTGTGCAGTACTACATTCTTGCTATTAATATGATTCCTTCTGCCATCTAATCTTCCTCGCTTCCTCCTCTGCCCTGAGTGATCAATTTACACCCATATTTCTCTTCTGCCTTTCCATTTTATCACCCCTCAGTAATGTTCACCTCCCACTGAAAAGAATCAGTTGGATTAGTGTTTGAATACATTCATTGGAGGAACTCACAGTACAACAGGGAAGAGAAATGCAGTAGTCTTAAAAGAGATCAATCGACAAAGGTGGTGCCCAAAAGGCAAAACAGAGTTAAAATAGATGATGTGAATCATTTTGGATTTATTGGGCTGATAATGAAAGACACTGAATGTGTCACACTTAGATCAATAAAAGCTGAGAACAGTGTCTGTTAAGAACTGAATGGAAGGGGAAGCAGAGGGATATAAAACAAGTAATTAAGATATTGTGAGAAAGCACGATGAAGTCATGGAAATTAGAAACAGAAGTGATTTTAGGAATGGCTGCCTAGTTAATTAATAGCCAAAACATCATTTTCCCTTGTAGCACATCTTGTACAGATTCTAAAATCAAGTTCTAAACATGGATAATAAAATGTCCTCAAAGACATCTTGGAGAATGGGCAATCTTAAATTTCTGGTTCTTTTTCAGTCCAGGAAACAGTTGCCTAACAGCAAAGAAAATGAAATCTAAAAATCCTACAACTAAAATGATAGTCCCTATTG
Source organism: Cettia cetti (assembly GCA_013401135.1). Taxonomy (NCBI): domain Eukaryota; kingdom Metazoa; phylum Chordata; class Aves; order Passeriformes; family Sylviidae; genus Cettia; species Cettia cetti. The sequence continues at coordinate 5,942 of VZUI01045161.1, forward strand.
TAAAAATCATACTGACTGCTCTGAAGCTGAAAGAAGGTGATTTGTAAGGAAGAGGGGAGGGGGATAGATGTCACATTGTCACATAGTCTTCTTAAAGGCAGATGGAAACCTCTCCCAAGCACCACTGTGGTGGCCACCTGCTGTGCACTGAGTGGAGGGTGATAAATAGGGTGGGTCGGGTGCTCAAGAGCTCTTTTATTTCTCATTTCTGCATATCACAGGCTTGCAGTTGTGTCAGTTCCTGTCTACTCAGATCACTAAACCTGTGTTCTGCACTTCTCTGCTGATAGATGTTATACATTCCTTTGGGATCCCTCCCTATTGGAGATGGGTATGAAAAGATCTTCTAGATGAAAAATGCATTGAATGAGTATCTTGAAAATTTTCCTGATGACTGTTTAAGTGGGAGTCAAACTACTTTGGTTCATGTCATGGAAATCAAAGCAGTTTTCTCGAAACACAGGTGAAATATAAGTGCTTTGAGTCTAGGGTTGTCTTTTGAGTCTGAAAAATAGACTATCATAAGGTTAGAGGTGAAATATGCAAGTACCTCAATCCAACTGGCATACTACAATAAATAATATTAATTTAATAGGATTTTCCTTGGCTAACAAATGATCAAGGAGCACTTCATAAAGCCCAAAGGTAGTAGCTTGTATTTCAAGGACACTTTTCTTCCTGAAGGGGATTTCATTGTCTAATATCTACATGTAGCAGTTATGAAATATACATAACCAGTAAGGTAGAGAGACAGAAAAAAAAAGTGAAATTAGTGCATTGACATATCTGGAAATCATGTCAGTCCCTCATTTTTGCACATATTCCCACAAGTCAAGAACTTCACCCACAGTCACACATGCTAAAGTCAAAAATCGTGTTTCAGAAGTGGGTTTGAAAACTTTACAAAATTTCCATAGTAGAAAACATGTACAAATACTCACAATGGCATTAGGGAACTGAAAAAAAAAGGTGAGGAGAAAAAGGAACTTGAATCTATGTAAATATCACTGTGCTGATCTATAGGTTTTAGATCTCTGTAAAATAAACTAAGCCCAAACAAAACTAGCAGCAGATCAGAAATACAAAGTTGCTGAAAAACGTTTAATAGACAAGAAAAAATAGTTTCAGTTGGTCGGGGAGCTATTCAGGGAAAGAAAGAAAAGGACTGACCAACTAAGCCTAAATAAAGGAAAGACATTTGTTATTTCAGGGCTTGGGACATACTGTCACAGCTTTACAAAGCAGAAATGCTTAGGTGGGAATGAGGGGGTAAGCCCAGCTGTGGCCAGCCAGCAGTGCCATCCTCAGGGCCAGTGCTAGAGCTGACTCTGGTTAATGCCTTCATCAGTGACTGGGACAAGGTGTCCCCTGACAACTGGGTGTAGAAGTGGATGTGCTGCTCTTCAGATGGACTTTGGCAGGCCGGAGAAATGGTATTACATGAAATGCAAAGTCCAGAATTTGAGACAGAGCCCCACCAGGCAGATGTGCTGACATGGACTGTCAGCAGAGAGGGCAAGTGGGAAGAGAAGGAAGGGTTAACAGCACAACAAAACACCGTGGCCAGACTTTTTCCATCCTTAACGTGAACTTTTGCTTCTTCCTTTTTGCCACGGAATTTAAGAGCTGAAATAATACTGAGAGGAAAAAAAAAAAAAAAAAAAAAAAAAAAAAAAAAAAAAAAAGAAAGTGAAGGGTTAACACACTTAAATTTGACAGAGCCCTGCCATGTGTTTTGAAAGCCATTTGAAAACACAGAGCAGGAAGTGTGGTGCCCTGTAGTTCAGAGGGTATATTGTTTACCATGAAATGCCGGATTTGCATATGGTGAGTACTTTCTTTTATTAAAAGGCAAGGCAAATAGTCACACAAACTCCTCTGTAAATAGCAAAGAAGAACACTTAGCCACCCAGACTGAGGAATTACACCAGTAGAAATGGAAGAATCTGGCCGAGACATTGAAAAATATCCAACTTATCTCTGAAAAACTTAAGTAATTTTTCTTTCCTGTTTGGTGGAAGATTTGCTCCTTTATCACCTGTACAAAATCAAAAAGAGGTGAACTCTTCCTCACATGAGAAAAATCTCTTTTTAAAAAATAAGATTTCAGTCGTCTGGGTTATGAAACCCTACTGGCAAACCAAGCTCACATGAACCCTTATAACCTATAGGATACAGTTTATCTTTGTTCTGATTAAATCTTCCATACATTTTAATCTTTTCTTTCTTTGCATACTTTATAATAACACTCTCTTCAAGCAAACACTCTTTAATCTTATAATTTGAAAACTAATTCCATTTCAGCTGTCTTTTTGGCAAGTGACCTTTTCTTCTTTTGCTACAGGTAAAAAAAAAAAAATCCTGTCTTTCTGATTTTTATCCTCAGCATGCTGTATTTCACAACTGTTCATCTATTGAGGTTTTTTGTCAGCAATAATATTTCTTATTCTGAGTTTCATGGTGAACAAACCTTAGAAAATGTTCCTTCCTGAAAGCCAGTTGATTAATTTGTCTAAATGCATTTCTTTTGTAAACCAGGCTGATTATTTGAAAATGTCAGGGTCTGGTAGCAGATTTGAGAGCTATCCTGGCAAACACTATTGACCAAATTAAAAACAAAGTATAGAGACATGACAGCAAGGTGGACCAATGACTGGCCTGCCATCTGTCATGGATGGATTAAAGCAGTCTTTCTGTAGTGATATGTAGGAGACACTAATTCCAATCCAAATACATGGATCGGCTCTTGCAGAAGGAGATTTACTGAGAGGAAGTATTTTTTCCCCAAGTAGTTGAAAGTCAGCTGTCATGTCACTAAAACAAACTGCTCATCGTGATCCCAGGCAAACTCACATGTGCTATGTACCAAATTCTAACTAGTACATCTAATTAATTGAAAGAATCATTGTCTTGGGTGATCTAAAGATAAAACAGTTAACAGCCATAAACCACTGTTTTAATCTTCATAGTGCTTTTAACAGTAAAATGGCCATTGATCATACAAAGCCTGAAGGACTTTCCCACAGAGAAGAAGTTAACTAAGGAAGATTTCTCTGTCAGTTAAAGCAGCATGAATCCAATTTAACTCTCCTGGTCTCACACACATGCACTCCTGGCCAAAGCAGTGTTACCACTACACAAACAAAATCTCAGTCATTTCATCTCAAAAATTAAGCTGCCTCCGTTATTTCATGGGGCTTTTAGATGGAGGCTGAGGCTGTGATAAATAACCTTTTTGGAGTGACAGCTCTTTTACTTAAACAGAGACAAAATTCAAACTCTTTATTTAGGCTGGGTGAGACTGATACTATTTGGAGTCTTTGTCTGCAGCCTAGATGATGGGACAAAGGACAAACTCAGCAAGTCTAAGATGACATCAGACTGGGAGAGTGGTCAATGGAGTGAAGCCTGTCAGTCAGAAGGGCCTGGACAGGCTGGAGAAATGGCCTCACAAGTACTTCCTGTGCCATGTTCTTCTTGGATGTCTCATTCTATGGAAGAGGTATAAAGTTTAGTGGAGGCCACCAAGCTGGCCAAGGACCTGCAGCACATGGAAGCCCAAAAGTAGCTGTGAGAGGTGGGTCTGTTCAGCCCAGAGAAGGTTCAAAGTGGAGCTTGAACTGTTTACACCTACTGTCTTGGTCTAGAGAGAGAGATATCTGCCAAGGAAAACTGGAGTTTTCCCTGGAATGGAGAATGTAACCCCCTTCCCTCCAAATTATTATAATTTTGCAATTAAGGGCTTTCAGTCAAAGATTTTGGAATAGGAATAGCAGTCCTTTACTAGGAATATTAAAAAAACCCAAAATGTAGTAGTACAATAAGACAAGCAAACAAAACAAACAGAAAAAAAAACCAAAAAAAACCCTGACAGAGTCAGGGACGTGACCTGGCACCCTGTTGGTCAGGGTGTTAGAAGCAGTCCAGATGAATCCTTTTAGAGTAACAGATGCAGCTCTGTGGAATAGAGATGATCCTATAGAAAAGTCCAGTGATGGCAAGATGGGTCCAATCTTCCTCTGAGGAATCCAGTGTAGGACTGACTCTCTGGTGTTTACCATCTCCCTTTTATGCAGTTTGGAAGTCCGGGCTCCCCCCCAACACTGGGTGGAGCATCTCACGATGGGATGATGGAATGTGTCATGTCATTGGTGAGCCCTAATGGCCCATTATCAGCCAATATACCCCTGGAGGGAGGATGGTGGTGAAAGAGATAAGAAACACTGTCCCACCCAGTTTTAACAGCTGTGCCATTATCAGAAAGCATCTGCCCTCCCCCCCGTGCCCCCCCCCCCCCCCCCCCCCCCCCCCCCGCAACAGTTACAAGAAAAAAAAAACAAAAACATTTCCCCATGTTTTTGGTTCCATAACTCAAGACACCTACTCAGGTAAAACACTCAGAGAGGAAGAGACAGTCTTCTCAGGGGTGCAGAGAGTAGAGTGAGAGGCAACAGAGATGAGTGAAAACATGGCAAATTCTGGTTAGATACAGGGGTGGGAGGGATGTTAGTCAAATAATAAAAGAAAGGGTAGAGTATCTTTATCTTTGTTGGTGTTTGAGAACAACTATATAAAAATTTGCACAACCTGTCATGGGCTCTGCAAAGTAGGTTGGTCTAGATGACCTCAGGGGTTTTTTTTTCCAAGCTAAATTATACTGTGATGCTATAGCTGATATTTGGATGGCTAAAGCTTTCTCACTGAACCCTTCCTCAGCAATTCTTCGCAGAAAAAGGGTTAAACTTCTCAGCAATAGTATGAAGGAACTAAAACCTAAATTTCCTGGATAAATCTTAGTTTTGCAACACAAGGCTCTTGAAGTAGTCACACTATTATTATGTTAGCCACTCATCCTTCTACAGATTTGCCACCTTACACAGAAATTGCAAATACAATCACAGTGGAAAACAATAACTACCATGGTAAAGTATGCTTTTCTTTTTCATTTACCTCAGTTCTTTGAATTTAGTAAAAGAAAACTACTGTTTTTCAGGTAAAAGTGCTTACAATAGTTATGACTATTTGTGATTCTATCCTCCATTTCTGTTTCTTGGTTATGGTTCGAACTCACAGATTTAAGTTTGGAAATTACCTGTTTTGATTTCTGTTCTGTACAACATAACAAAATAGACTTTTGCTCCCACAATTTCCATTTTAGAAACAGTTGTAAATGTATCTTTATTTAAATGGTCTTTACTAAATCATAATCAAAATGCAGTACAGATGCTAGGCTGAAGAGGCCAGTAAAAGAAGTCAGTATCCAACACATAAAACCTTTTTGAATTGGGCTGAAGTCTAGGAAAGGGGAAAGCACTGATTACATTTGTGGATTGATGCCTCAAAAACAATTGGTGAAAAGATCATTCTGTCACAGGATGACATCTCTCTTCTATTTCCCTTTGCCAGCCAGAAGAGCTAGGGGGATCTGAGAAAAGAAAGCTGAGCTCCAAAAACAAATAATTCCAAATTTATATTGTCAGCTGCTGCCCACAATATAAATAACCTAATTTGCCCTGTACACCAGTCTACAAGTAAATTATTCTAACAGCACTTCAGAAAAGATGAATTTTCAGTTGTGGCTGCATTATTTGTTGGTCCTGAACAACTATTAAAGGGGCAGGAACTTTTTTTTCAGTACATTCTCTAATTAATCTAGAGACTTACTGAATGTTGGGGAAAATGCTTTGACTGAGTGAGATGGTTTCTTCATTTGCTCCAATTTGAAGGAGGGAAAACCATTTGGCCTGCTACAAAGCAGTGCCAGGGTAGGGTCTCTGATAGCCCCCCTGCACTGGAATTCCTTTACAGCCACACAGCATGCCAAAGGTTACACACACAGGTGACTCAGTGCCTCAGCAAACAAACCCATTTTAACTGTGCCTCCACCTCCCTTGTCTCCTTAGCCCTTGCCTGTGCTTTTTCCAATATGGGCTACAGCCATACAAGTAACCTCAACAGAGGCAGGGACTGTCCCTTGATTTTGAGGGAAGCTGGCCGTGGGACACCCTTAGGCACCTAAAGGTGACCTTGTCCCTGGGTCCTTTTGGAGAAAGTCCCTCATTCTGGCTGGCTTGCTAACTATGCTGGAGAAAACACAGCAATATGTACCAGGAAACACAGAAACAATTCAACAGCCAAATTTTGATGCCTGGGCAACAGGCCCAGCATTATTTCATTTACTTAAGTAGAACTAGTCTAGTTATGCAAGATCCTAGGATTATGCATCTTAAAAAAAAAATAAATAAACAAATGAAAGAGAATGTTTATTACAAATTCTCACTTTCTCTTCTACCTGAAAAATGCTTCAGATAACTTACATGTCGTTATGACAGCAAGAACAGCATTCTAAGGAGAGGTTTACAGAGGGAAGAGTTGGTGTTGGTGCTGTGTCATCCTCACTACAGGCATTCTGGAGGGTAGTGGTGGTGTGTAGTGGTTGGGAATTGGCTGTTTTGGGTTACTTTCATCACAAATAAATATGTTTTAGAGGATCCAAATCTGCTTCTCAATGTGAAGCAAAGCATAGCAAGCAAGCACTTGCATCCATGGTGCACACCCCCTCTGAACTAAACTGTTAATATACATGAATCCCTACAGGGCATTCAAAAGATCCCCCCACAAAAAAAGAGATCTTGGATTATCCTAAGGAAGAAAGGGAATGTGTGAGGTTTAGTGAAAGTCCTCAGTATAAGTGTGAAATACCAGTGTATCAGTCTGAAAGGAATGCGACAACCCTCAGAAGTCAGAGTGGTGGACTGCTGATGCCTGTTGAAACACCATCAAGGTATTCACTCACTTCTAGTTTGGAGTAGGGAAGGGCATATTCACCTCTTTCAAATGGGGGAATAACATGATTTTAATCTGTGTCTCCTGGACTACACACTGCTTTCCAGTGGGCTTTCTCAACTGTGTTATTTTCCTTTGTAGGCCACTTCTCCTATCATCTCTTGAGATAAAGTACTTCTACACCTAACAATGAAACTACTTCCTTAGGTAATGTTTTATATAGCAAAAACCTTTGGCGTTTTGGTTTTCACATTATTAACACTGATGAAAATAGAGATTACCACCACTGTGATAGCTAATCATCCAAGTTTAAATGAAACTGAGGTTAAACATGAAGCAGGTTGGCTTTGTTGTTTGGTTGTGGTTTTTTTTTCTGGCTCTTTTCAGAAACATCTTTGTAATTAGTGGGGGGTTTTTTCCACCAGAAAACTGGCTTGATTCTTGAAGTAGTGGTAACATCTTACTAATATAAAGACTCAATTAAATTCATAATGTAAACATACACTACGAAAAAATACCACTTTATGCTTGAGGCAGTCTGGTATAGCCGTATCCCCTGCAAGGGATTCTTGAGATAGCAATTTGCAAGAAATGGTAGAAGCTGTGTACATTTTTACTGAGTCACTGTACTACATGATTATTAAAGTTCCAGGTAATAGCAAGATTCCTTTTCACAGGTGTGTCATTCATTTTACATCATAAAGGGAGTTAAACAAAGAAAGTAAAAAGAAATTAAAATTTTAAAAGTATCGAAGAATGTGTAGGTAGGCTGTAAATGTGTGTATTCCTGCTATCAAGAATATGCATCTGTGTAAGTGGTAACAAAGCAGAATTTAAGAAATAAACATTAAAAATTCACTTTGTGGTGAGAGAACAATAGACATGATTGATAAGAAAAACAAGAAATGCTGCTGGATAGAACAGAAACCGTCTTCCCTAAATGGACAGTCCAAGGTTGGAGCAGGTTGCTCAGAGGGGATTTGCAGTCTCCATCCTTGGAGGGAAGATCCAATCCTGGTCTGATCTCACTGTTGACCCTGCTCTGGTCAGTAGGTTGAACTCAAGAGACCTCTTGAGTGCTCCTGCAACATGAGTGAGACTTTGATATTTAGGATCTGGCATGCTGTTATTTCATCATTTCTCACTCACAATGTCAGTGCACTTTTGGCTGATAGCACCTCATTCTGACCACAGGTTGTGCATGTACTTACATATGTACATACATTTTTACGCATGTGCAAGGAGGGAATGAACACATCAACAAAAGAGGGTAGAACACCATGTTATTTCTTGTCAAAAAGGAAAAATTTTCATAACAGAGTTATAAATTTTCAGTAAATATTAAGTGGGCAAGGTGCTGAGAGCACAGGAGTTAATTATTAGCTGTTTGAAGGCTGTTATAATTTAAATGCTACAGTTAGTGGCTGTACTGCAGTGGTGCATATTTACATAATAGTATTCAATAGTGTATGCTTAGCTGACAAAAAGATAAATGCTTGATCGTTTTTATATCTTAAAAGCTTTTCTAGCAAGTAGGATGATTAAGCCATTTGAAAAATAAATCTATTTTCTTTGAGATAGCTTTGATAACTCCTTTTTTCCTCCCCTAAGGACCTTTCAGAGCTGAAACCAAAGAGATGGTCACAGTGATCATTTTAGATGATCCACAACAACAGGATAAAAAAAAGTAAGGAGTCATACTCTGCCCAGTTTTGGCTCTGTTATTCTGGTCTGTGAAGAGGAGTTATTATTAGATTTCAGATAGCCTCAAGATCTCTTATTGATTGCAAAGACAGGTTCCTCTTCTTATTGACCACGTTCATTTTGTGTGTCATAAAGTTCCCTATTTGTGCTTTCTTTGGATGAGAATTTATATAGGCTGCTTATTACATTGTTCTGATGAGAATGTCTCAAAAAAAAATCTATATCTACAGATATAGGAATAATGAGCTAGCAAGAACTTATTTCACTATAGTTTAACATCTTTCAAATATAACCCTAAGAACTCATCACAAGGACATTTTGTGCTCCCTCACCTCACTTTCTTAAAATGAAATTCCCACTTTGCAGGATTCACTTTTCAGAATTCTTACATTTCGAGTCTTTTTAGGCATTTCTCAGATAATTATGTGGAATGGAATTAATCCAAAAGTTACATACCTTATCTAGACTAGTCATCTAGGGTTTCTCTCCTGACACTGGTGAGTGTGAGACACTTAGGCACCTCCAAAGGGAAATTTTCATACCATCCAAAAATAAGTGTAAAAAAGATTATAAAAGGCATGAAATTAATTCTAACAGTAATGTTAAATTTTGAGCTTGGATACAATTTCTGCTGAATTCATATCATATCTATACCCTACATGAACTTCATCTATTGCTTCGTGTGTTAATTATTCTCATCTGTATTAAATATTCTGTATAACACTTCTGAAAATTATTAGGACAAGCCAATAACTAACAGTAAGAGCTTATCATGGTTTTTAAATGTCCTTTGGGATATTTTTCATTGGAAAATGTTGATTAATTGAAACCGATCCTTCAGTCCAGGACTGAATTTCTGGTAAAATGTACAAAAAGACAGCTACTCTTCTCAGAATAGCAAGTAGTCAAGTTGTAATACTAATTAAGTGTGGAAATCTTTTTCTTTAGGATGGGAACTTTATTCAATCTCTCTCATTCTAGGTATCTTACCTACTCCACTGGGATACAAGGTGATTTCATGGTCTAATGAATCTTTAATTACTGATAGAGATTTAGATAATTCCAGCAAAAAGTACTGAGGACAGCCAACAAAATCACTGCTGATGTAGTTCATCTGAGCCTCCTGCAGTTCTGTGACTTTCTTTGGGAAGCAGAGCTACTTGGGGATATCCTTCCTTTTTTCCCTAATTTTCATTCCCCAAAACACTGAAACAAAAGTTCTCATGGATCAGCTATAAACAATCTTTCCCATAAAAAATTGTTTTCTTCTCCAAAGAAATAGGAATACATGTTAAATCTTTAAAAATTAGGATAAAAATAATTTCAAGACTTTCTCTTTTAAACAGAAGAAATGGGTAAAATATGGTGTAATTTTTTTTTTTTTTACAACAGAAAATCATAATGAATAAGCTTGATTTAAAAGCAAGCCATTATTTACAAGCATGTTATTAATTCTTTCATAGTGAAATGATGGAAGGAAAAGGGTGGCCCCATAGGAGCTGATTAGTGGAAAAACAGATGCATTTAGTACAGGAAAGAGTGGCAGAGGATGAATTAAAGAAAGAATAAGGCATGTCATAAAAAGCAATGGAGTGAAATTGCCTGAATGAAGTTGATGAAACGTGGGCCTGAGGCTGCAACCAGTCAGCAGAGAAGCTTTTCAGAACACAAACCTTGAGTTATACTGTATCTTCCAGGAAGCTTGGTAACTGGTTTTTGGTGAAATATCATATCTTGTATATTTTCTATGATTTTTAAACAAATCAGCAAATTCATCTCAATGTTTGGCATCAACATTGCAGATATTTCCAATTAAGACAGGCATCCAAGGTTCCCTTTCTTAAGAAAAATAGCTACAATTTGGTTGCAATTTACCTGATTTTTTTAATCATATTATAAATCACACAGTAGACAATGACAGTGATGGACTAGCTGGGAAGAGCATCCCTCTTAATTTTGGGGGTTTTGTTTCTCTGCCCTACGTCCACTGCCGAACATCTGCATCATAGGAAACCTCTGATTTGTCCTCCCAGTGAACTCCCCTGTGATAGTGACATTTTAAAACCTTTATGCTTTAAATAATTTCAGCTTTAAATCTTTAAGGTTTCACGCAGTTCATGAGTAACAGCATTATTTGTACAGGCAGCTGTCAAGCTGATGTACCCTGATTTATTGCTGGCTTTTGATAGAGAACATGCTACATATCCACAAAGCCAGTTTTGGAATGGCCAGTGGTATAAGAACAAAATAATTGTTTGGGAATATCTGTGAAAGAAAACCATGCACTCCTTCTATCCAAGACAGTTCCCTTTCAACATCTGAGATTTCTGAATTGAGCAAAGTGAAGTCTGTGACCAGCAGTCTCACAGCTTGACATCTATCCCCAAAATTTGTTTTAAAAATTCTACCACTTCTCTCACAATTCCAGGATATTTCAGAGAGATCTGTGGCTTTGTAAATACTGAATTTGTGCCACTGAAAAAAAAAAAAAACAAACTATTATTAAAGAATTTCTAAAATAATTAGATACCATGAAAGAGAAGCTGAAAATATTCAGCTCTTTGCAGAAGAACCAACTGTGAGAGTGGGAGCAAGAAAGAGATACATCTATATTCAAACCTGGCTTATCTGAAAGCAATTTAAACTCTGTTACTGTATGTTTAAAAGGAGGATAAGAAAGTTTAGACAGTTATTTTGAGTAGCTGTCATGAAGGTTATTTAGCGAACAGTCTTGATGATGTTACATTGGAAGAACTCTGCATTCCACATCATTTAGCTTTGACAAACAAGGGTGAAGTCACTTGCTAAAGATTTCAACCCACTCAAGAACAGAAGGGATATAATGTGTTGCTATATTTTTTAGATAACTCCCATAACTGTGTGCTAAAAAATATTTGCTTGATACACATAAATATATACTTTAAATAACATTGATCTGATATTTTAAACTGCTTGTTTTTTTCTATCACTCATTATATTGCATAAAAATTATCAAATAATGATGTGAAAGTCAAAATAGACATAAATAACACTGGGAAAAATTATTAAATGCTTTATAAGCATAGCTTTAAGGACAACAGAAATGAAATATACATTAAAATAAAATAAAATAAAGATAATATTTAGAGAAAATAATTTTTAGCATATATCTGAGTAATACATTTTCACACATTCTCTCCTGTGTCTTTATGGTGAATTGGCTGCTTGCTTACACTTTTCAGAGAGTTTATTCATCAATACACTAGGAGAAACAATCCAAAAGATACTGGAAACTTACAAAGCAGTTTTAGAATGTCATAAGAATTTTCACCTCCTAGAGAAGTTACCCAGGGAAAATATACAAACAAGAAAAGCGTAGTCCCATCCAGTACTCCCTTCAATGACACAAAATTTTCTTTGCTTTTTACTTCATTTATCAGAGGATCATAGTCAGAAAAAGAGAAACTTGTGTGTAGTGCCACAGGTAAACAAAAATTATTGAAATTCTATCCTTGAGCTGAACTTGATATAACCAATTACGAAGATATCTCAACGCCTAATGCATCCATTAAATTATATGTTATATACTTTAATATGTATATAGCAGAATTTGTTCATCAGAGCCATAATTCTTGATTACTTTTTATATAGGTAATACAGAAAAAGTTTCCAACTACAAAATAGCTCTTGTACATTATACTATGAACTTTGAGACATTTTTACGTGTGGGCTTCAGTTTATACAGACACATTTTCTGTATTCTAATGTTATGCCTCAATGCTCAGGGCTTTGAGGAATAAAAGAATTTCCTGTAATGTGCTAGATACAATCTTCCAATTTTTATGGGCTTGTGAAGCAAGCATTCATAGCAATGTCAACTTCCCTTTAGGGATTATTTATATTTAGTGTGAAAAGTCATTAAAATTTTCAGTCATTGGATTTTCCAATAAGCCAACACATTCTAATGATTAGTACCACTTCACATTTCTATTCTCCCTCTTTATCAAAGCTATGAAAAACATAGCATTATCCTGAAATTTGACATGCAGATATAGAGGAAATATTAATAAAGCAGTTGAGTAAACCACTTTCTTTATCAAACCACAAAGATATATTCAAGTCTAAGCATTAAACTGAGCTTCCTCCCAATTACTTATTGCGGAAAATAACTGATTATTAATTAAAGCCTTGTTTGCTCTGGAGATTTTCTGCACCAGTTGCCACCATAAGTGGCTAAATAACAGAATCGTTGCAGCAAGTGTAGAGAGGCAATGCTGATATTTGCATTAGAAGTGTTTACCCCTTTTTTCCCAGTCTGAATACATCCAGCAGTGCAAACAGCTGCTTCATTTGATTACACTGAGGATTTCATGAGGGCAACTAGGCTGCTAGTCCCAAATAAAAAACCTAAGACCTCACCCCCTTGGGTTTCTGGCTTTGGTTTTTCCTTCTCACATCCCCTCACATATAGAAATATTATCGTTCAAAAATTTAACAGGTGCATGAAAAATGGCAAGTGTTCTCTCAGATGACTCCTTCTGCCTTGCCGTGCATCTGCTGTCTGAACTCTCAAACTCCCTTGCTGTTCAGCTTCTCAAGCATCTGTCATTTGACTTCCCAACCTTACCATTAGATTTCTTTGGTGTTAGGTTTTTTCTAGCATAGATGTTTCTCAAATGTTATCTCTGCCCACAACAGAGACTGCAAGGCAAAAAATTGCTAGTAAATGTTTCCTTTTTTGTTTTCTGTAAATAGCACATACTGTTAATATTCATTTTATGCCAAGGTGCTCCTTAGATTCCACATATTTTGGCTGCTTCATGGGGGATAGGACTAAGTGTGCAAAAGATTAGGTCTGTACAAGAAATTCTTCTTCAGTGTGAGGGTGCTGAGGCACTGGCACAGGCTGCCCAGAGAAGCTGTGGGTGCCCCATCCCTGGCAGTGTCCAAGGCTGGATGGGGCTTTGACCAACCTGGTCAGGTGGATGGTGCCACTCACCACGGCAGGAGGTTAGAATGAGATGATCTTTAAGGTGCCTTCCAACCCAAACCATTCCATGATTACATGATTCTTAATCCTGAAAACACTTAGCCACTTACTGTACCGCAAGTATTTGTGTTCATACTTTGTTTATTTTAAAGAGTTATTGATTGATTTTGGCTTCCTAGCAAGCGAAACTAATGCTTTAGAGGCATCTAAGTTTGTACTATAGCAGCTACATAAAGAGGTCACATTATCAGAAGCAGTGAAAAGTCAGAAAATTCTCTGAATTTTGTGGAAACTGTAGACCTTCATCAATTTTGAAAAATATGCCTTTTTTACTTAAGTGGTGAACTATGGCATCCAATCTATGTCTCTCCCAGCTAATGGGAGGGAAGATTTCCTGTTAAGAGCTGATGTGCTCTGCTTTGCTACAGGGTCAAGTGCTCAGTTGTTGGCTGTTGCTGTTTCAGCAGTGGCTGAAAGGGTCCAAAGTCTGAGCTCATAAATACACCTAGCAAGAGAAACTCTTTGCCCAAAATCTAGAGACACAGAGCTAAGGTGTAGTACAGAACACAAAGTTGTACAGGCATTATCCAAATGAGTTTCACAGTCCATGGATGAGGAGGGAGAGATGTAGCTAATGGTACATTTGTTCTGCCTAGTATTTGATATTCCTCTGCAAAATTATGTTACTGGGTTCTGATTTCCTGCATAAAACAGGCATGAATTTTACTGGATCCATTTTTATGAAAGGTTGAGGCCATTCAGTAGGTAAAGCTGTGATTTGAAAGTCAATAAAGACTGCTGCTGATAAAGCTTATAACTGATGAAAAGAGGGTAAAAAATTTAATAGTGGTGATGTGGAAATAAGTTATTTAGATAACTTTCTACTGTGACTTATTCAGTGTAACAAAATTGTCAAAATAAATTAAAGTAGTTTGGGTGGTATATTCATGTGTATTAAACACACATATAAACAAGTAGAAACCCTCCAACAAATATGGCTTAAGATCTAAAAAACTAATGCCTCATGATTGAATAAACAAGTTACCTTCCATATAACAGCACTGGAGAAAGTGAAAAAAATTGTGGATAATTATACTGTGGGGAGAAGAATAAACTCTTTGGCTGTATCTAGGCCATTTTTCCATGAGCACCATGAAGTTTCCTTCATGGCTATTCAAAATACATAAAAAGAAGTTTTGCTTATGGCCACTGCCCAGACTGCTGGTTTAATATAGTGTAAACATAGATCTTGAGTATTAATTATGCAATGAAACTTTTAGATGTGCTGAATCATACTACACTGACAACAGAGTCAAAATCATAGGGCAGAATCAGAATCACACATTGGTAAAGACCTCTAAGATCATTGAGATGGATCACCCATCTGCTAAACCACCACTACCAACTCCAGCACTAAACCATTTCCATAAGTGCAATATTTCCCTAAGTGCAATAAGTGCCTCCAGGAATGATGACTCAAGTAGTTCTGGGCATCCTGTTCCAATACTGACAACTGTTTCCATGATGAAGTTTTTCCTAATATCCAATCTAAACCATTTCTGGTGAAATTTCCTCTCATCCTATCACCAATTGCCTGGGAGATGATAGCAACCCCCATCTGGCAACAACCTTCTTTCACGGAGTTGTAAAGAGCAATAAGATCACTCCTGAACCTACTTTTCTCCAGGCTAAACATGCTCAGCAGCTCCTCTTCAGACTTGAGATCCAGACTTTTCACCAGCTCTGTTGCCCTTCTCTGGACATCTTCCAGCACCTCAATGTCTTTCTTGCTGTGAGGAGCCAAAACTGGACACAGGACTTGAGGTGTGGCCTCACCAGTGCTGAGCACAGGGTGAGAATCACTGCTCTGCTCCTGCTGGCCATGCTATTTCTGAAACAAGCAAGGCTGTCATTGTCTTTCTAGGCCACCTGGGAACACCCTGGCTAATGCTAAGCTGCTGTCAAGCAGCACTCTAAGGGCCTTTCCCACCTGGCAGCTTTCCAGCCACTCTTCCTCAGCCTGTAGCACTGCCTGGGGGTTTTGTGACCCAAGTGCAGAACTTGGCATTTCACCCTGTTGAATCTCATGCTGTTGGTCTTGGCCCATCGATCCAGCCTGTCCAGATCCCTCTGCAGAGCCTTCCCACTCTCCATCAGATCAACATTCCCACACTATTTGGTGTCTGAGGGTGCCCTTGATCGATCCTTTGTCCATATGGTTGATAAAGATATTCAAAAGGGCGGTCCCCACTATTGAACCTTGGGGAACCCCACTAGTGATTGGCCCCCAGTCTCTCTGTTGCCACCAGACATGGCCCAGTTTTTAACCAAAAAAAGTGTGCAAGCTGCCAGTTTCTTAAGAAGAATGCTGTAGGAAATGGTGTCAAAGGCTTCACTGAGGTCCAGGCAGACACATTCACAGCCTTTCCCTCATCCACCAAGTGGGTGACTTCGTCATAGAAGGACATCAGGTCCTGCATTTCGCAAACCTATGCTGGCTGGGCAGGATCCCCTGGTTGTCCTGCACATGACATGTTGGCACTTTAGATCTGCATCTTGAAATATTTTTTAAAAAATAAGTCATTGCTCAGCATGCCCTAAGACTTTGTAACTAGATATGATTGCCATCAGTGTGAAAAAAATATTTAACTTTCAATACTTCGAGGAAGTTAGAAAGACAAAAAATGCAACTGTGACATTTGAGGAAATGAAAAGTCAACATATAACAATGTAAATCACACATAGCAAATACAGCTATAATAAACATACCTTTATCCATCTTAGATACAATGACAAATACTTCTAAAATTCAAATTATATTTTACAGCCTAAGCAAATATTAAAAGGCCACCAAATCTGCTAGCATAAATCCCCATGACCTCGCAAGTTTTTACCACGTGTATTAAATGAAATGAGAATGAACCATGAAGGCATTTTTTGCTCTCTGGAGAAAACACACAGGTAAAAAGAGATAGTTTTTACCAGCTGCTTTCAGGAGGGCTGCATTTCTGAAAGACCTGTGGAACTGTGGCTTTGTCTACAGGCAGGTTTTACATTATTTTAGTGTTAAAGTTAATAGAAATACATGGTGATTGCACCTGAAGTGCACTAATGCCAGTAATGATTTACTAAAGACAGCCCCTCAAAGGTCTTGTAGTTTGAGAGAAAACATCCCATTACGAGAATAACTTACATTTGGACAGGTGTGGTCATTGCTGTAGAGTGTGTCACTTGCTTCTTGTGACTCAGCGGTGGCTCTGCAGGCCACACTAGGGAACACAGCGTGTAAGGTCAGGCTGGACAGAGCTCTGAGCAACCTGATCTAGTAGAAAAGATCCCTGATCATTGCATGGCATTTAGATGATCTTTAAACATCTCTTCATACCCAAATTGTTCTCTGATTCCTTGTTTCTATGTTAGCTATCTTCAGTGATGGCATATGTGCATACATTCACCTTCTGTGCAAGGCAGTGGAACCCCTCAGTGAGAGGAGCATGCAGTGCCACTGTGTGTGTGCCCAAGTGACTCCATGAAAAGAGCTGAAGGTCTTCGCAGTTCATATTCTACTTTTCCCCCATCATTTTTTCCCCAGGCCATCAGATCACTTCCATTACTGTTAGTAATCTCAGTCTGTCCCTATTAATAATGTTTGAGCAAGCATTTCAGAACTGCAGTAGTAATCAGTGTTTCAAACTGTAACCCTGACTACACCACATACTGAGGCTTAAAATTCCTTGTTCTCTGATAATTTGAAGCTTTATGTTTAATATTTATTGCAATGCATGTTCTCAGGAGATGACAGCGGATGCATGATAAATATGTTATCTCCCCCTGAAACAAACAGACATCCGTCTATCCAGAAGACAGTGCTTGCCAGCTGTGCATTTATAAAGAGTAAATGTAAAACCAGCTGTTCTGTCAGTTCATCCCATATAGTGAGGTTGTCACTGTAATCACTTTGGCTGGGAAAATTTCCAGGCATCTCACTGCTGCTCCTCATGAATCACACTTGCAGGAAAACATCAGAGTCTTTTATATGGTATTTGGTTATTTTTGGGATGAATGCTACGAGTGTATTTAGGGCAATTACTTTCAGGACTTGAGAGAAATCAATTGATAACACTAAGAAACATATGTCTGGCTCTCCATTGAAGCAGCAGACTTGATGTTTGAATAAAAGTATAGAGTTATCCTTCCAGTGCACTCCATCAAAACAAGCTCCAACAATAAAACTTCATACAGTTTCCTGAATTTATGAAAAATTGACAGGTTGGAACAGTTATGAGAAAAACAGTAGTGCGGACTGCTCAGAGATCCAGAAAATATTTCTAGGAGGAGAAATCTGAACAAATGTTAAGGAAAAAAGTAAAAAATGAATGAAGACACGAGAGCAAATTTCAAATAGTTTGAAGTCTGATACAAAAAATAAAGGCAATGATTTGGTCTTGTTTTAATTTAGTGGATCAACTGTGGCAGTAAAGATTCTAGGTGAATATTAAGAAAAAGCTTCTGTGGATTAGGACAAACGGATTTAAATTAAATTTAAGCATATGCTGTGTGTCTAAATATTTGGATAGAATCCCATGACATCTATTTGTAAAAATGATTTAATTCTTTTCAGAACAATATACATGAAGATATACATTACAGATTTTATAAATATACAACAGTATGAAAATAGTATTTCTGTGGAAAAATAAGAAGTACATAGTGTGGCTCTGTGACCCTCTGTTAGTACTCCTAATCTATAGAGAATGGGTAGGAAAATTGCATTTTTAAATGAAACCAGAAGTTTTGATTATGCACAGGTACAGCAATGCCAGGGAAAACAAGTGAGTGGTGCCTTCTTCTGGGATTAGCAATGTCAGATGTGCCCGGTCCAATTTTTCATTGATGCTGTACCTGTTAAAGAGGATTTTCTACATCCTACCTGGCCCATGAATTGCACAATATCAAAGTGATTCTCTCCTCCTAACTTTTCAGCATTTAAACCCTTTTCCAAAGGATCTTTGATTAAAACTGAAATATCTTTGATGAAATAACACATTTTGATGATATTTTTAAAGGGAAACTGGCTTCAGTAGAACACAATTTTTCTGAAGTACTCAACATGAGAAATGGTTAAGAATGTTTCTTTAATTAGCTACTACTTCTTGTTCTAAAACAAAAAATTTCTTCCTGTAGGGTCCAGGGGTCTGCACCTGAAAATTCCAAGTTTAGGAACATAAGTATATTTCACTGTGGATTGATTTTCAGATTATATGTATATTAATTAGCTATTACAGCTCTGTGCTTGATAATGTAAATGAACAGGTGATTTATATGAGTTCTGAGATTATCCAGGCAAATTCAAAAGTGTTGAGTCATTACCACTGTAGTTAGTCAATGTTTTCTAATATAAATTGTTGTGATAGTCTGTTCTCCAGGAAATATCAACATTTTGCATCCATTTGGTTTGAAAACATTTTTAAAATGAGGAAGTGTCTTGGCAAAGAGAAATTCTGTTTTTACATAATCACAGATGATGTAATTGGGGCTCAGCTGCACTCTTCAGAGCTGTACCATCTCAAAGCTCAAGGATAGGTATATTCTCTATAGATAAAATGGTAAAATGCTACAGGAGATGAAGAAAAATTGATTATGAATACCAGAAAAAACTGTACATTTAAATTATCTTTAGTTCTGATTAGTCTTATCACAGACACAGGTATTTTTGGATGTCAGTTTCTGATATTCTCTGACCCATACAAGCTAGTAATAAGAAAAAGCTAAATAACTAAATATTTATTCTTCTTTTTTTTTTTGCTTCATCATTTTTCCAGTCCTTCTGCCCTTTGAAATAAGTCAGGTCTTAAAATACGACTTACCTGGATTTATCATCATTGACTTCTGCAATATAAATGATTCCTCTGGGATACTTTGAATTCTTCTTAGCATGGCATTTCTAGTGTTTACACAATCAGGACAGAGCGTGGTTTAATTTGTTTGCATTCATACATGTGCACATTTATCCACTCAGACACAGTTACATGGTTAGGAGGAAAAAGGTACGGGAGGGAGGAATCACTTGGAGCAAAGGCAGGGGAGCACCTAACAGAGTCATGGACAAGGCTTTTGGAGGTTATTCCTTTCATAGATGTTGCAGTGATACTTCACAGTTATGCAGAAACTTTGATCTGCTGGGAACAGGAGCTTATGTAGAAAATTGGGCTGTGCAAACTCTGTAGGAACCTGTGAGCTGAGCCATGAAGTTTGCTTTATAGTTATTGGATTCAAGCAAACAACTTCAGGCCTTCTTGGGAGACAGTTAAATCTAAAAAACAACAACAAAAAAATCTTCCCCAGCCTACTAACCATCCTGTCTAACTGGAAACTTCACCTTCACCTTCACAACTACTGTATTAGAAGTATGTGTGAAATGTTATGTGACCCAATTTTTGTCATTATACTGGGATGTAGGAAAGGAAACAGCCAGCTTTGGGGCAAGGATCCAGAAATATCCTAATGAAGTCAA
Organism: Cettia cetti; assembly: GCA_013401135.1. Classification (NCBI taxonomy): domain Eukaryota; kingdom Metazoa; phylum Chordata; class Aves; order Passeriformes; family Sylviidae; genus Cettia; species Cettia cetti. The sequence continues at coordinate 25,915 of VZUI01045161.1, forward strand.
CCAAAATTGACAAAGATGGTCAGTCAGTGCTGTTTACTGTATGAACTATGCTAGTCGGAAAAAATGGTTATTTATTCTTTCCAAATAATTAAATAACTGATAAGATCAGCACTTCCCATCATCATTTGGAGTGTTGTCAAAAATTGAAATTAGTGGGTTGATTTCCACAGTCTTACCCCACCAGGTGTAATTGCAGTGCATACCCCTAAAAACATAAGAGAAAAAGAGAGGAAAGTTGAATGCCCTTAAACTCAGTGATATCACTCATATGTTTCATGCCACTTCTTTTTCAAATGCTATATTCTTTTTGGGTTTTTTTGGTGTGTTTTTTTTTATTATTTTTTTGTTTTTTTAATTAGGATGTCTGGCTGTACCTCATGCCCTTGAAGATCAATGGAGCCTTTGTGAAGCCAAAGAGCTTCAAAAGTTCAAGATGTGGCTACCAAAGATAGGATGAGATGAGAGAGAGAGAGAGAGAGAGAGAGATGGGAGTTTGTAGATTGGCAGAGTGCCTGAAAAACTGCTGAGAGAAGCAAAACCAGATACATTAGGAAAAAAACTCCCTTAAATTCATTTAAGATTTTTGGGGCAACTAGTAATTCAAACTGGTAATAAATTAGTTTTGAAGCAAAGTAGTGCTCTACAAGACCATGACAAATAGGTGACGATGTGTCTATGAACTTTTATTCACTTCTCTCTCATAGTCAATTTTTCAGTTGCTGTAAGTTTTACAGAAGCTAGCTATGCTAGTTATTGTTCAAACTTGACTTTAGAGATTACAAACTCCCTTCTGTTTTTGAGTATGCTCTTTAATAAGAAAAAATATTTAGGTAGATTCACCTCAGAGCTCTGAATCCTGTTCCAAATCTGTTTATACATTTATATATTTAACTTCCAAAAAATGCTGTGGCAAAGATTACCACAGTTTAGTGGAGCATTATATTCACTTAATCAACTACACTCTTGATCTGAAAGGCTCTATCACCTTTTTTAACCCTCTCCTTGTTTCTCATGCATGGAAACTACGCATACAATTGTCATTGTAAACACATCTTTAGCTTTTCATAAATCAATATATAACCTGTTTGCAATAGGGTTTTCAGGACTGCAGGAAGTATTGAAGATATAGGAATATTATGGACAAATACCTTTATATAAAGATGTGTTCTATTTTGGAAAAAGTAAACTGCTGTGATAACTTTATAAAACCAGTCTGTCTTATTTATTTCTGTGAATCTAACAAGTTCAAGAAGTGGTAATGAAATCATTGCAGGCAACAGTGAACTGGTAACAAAAATATCAGTGATATAAATAAGTGGGTAATGAGGATTTTACTATTTCAGAAGTCAGAATAAATGCTCTTCTGATGCAAGTTGACAATAATGTTAATGATTAACTGGGGAAAAGAATTTTTTTGTCAGCTAGAAAATGTTTCTGTTATAGAAATTAAAAGAAACATGGTAAAATATCCTCAGGTACTCTGGGGGGACACAGTTTGCTAGAACATTTTATGCTACCTGACCTCAGGCTGACATTTATTTAGTCAAGGAGACCTTTGCTGTACACTTTGCCAGACTTCTTGCCTATTGTATACATAAGTAGGTCTCAGGATGTGCCAATAAAAGTTATAGTCAAAATAAAAACAATAGCTTCAGTATTCCATGGTAGAATTCACTGTATGAATGGATATAACAAGTCCCACAAAGCTTCTGTTGACTTCAGTCATGCTAGGATTTCAAAGGTCTGCCTATTACTGTGATAAGAAATTTACAACCTATTTTAAATACAGAAACATGTAAGAGTATTATTTAATCAGGACAATGACGAGAAACCAAGATTTTTTTTTTTTAATGTAGGGAATGGATGTAGTGACATGCAAGACTGGAAGTTCACTTTAGAAGTACTGTCTTTCTACTGTCAAATGTTGCATAAAACTCAACCTTGTCTGGAAAAACTGTGTGCAGTATCAAATTCCTTACAGACCCACAGTTGCAGGATCAGGCTGATTGCTTTCACACATTGATTTTCATGCTCAGATTCATTGATTCATCTCTCAGAAAGAGAATGACTTTTCTGAAACTAGCTCTGTTAAACTAACAGGAGCAATTGTCAGTTATCAACACACGCTCCATGTTTCATCAATGCTCTTAGAATCATTGTTACATCACCTCTGCGCTTATTTATAGCTGGAGTTTGACCATGTTTCTTGGACAAGGAGGGAGGGAAGGCAGGCAGGCAGGCAGGCAGGCAGGCAGGCAGGCAGGAAGGAAGGAAGGAAGGAAGGAAGGAAGGAAGGAAG